>JAQGAK010000270.1:0-104731 GCA_034696945.1 Lipothrix lubbocki
ACAAAATACAAAAATGTATTTTAAATACGTATTTGAAATACATGTATTTAAAATACAATGTATTTTGAACAGCTCTGCCCGTAATCATGGTCGAGTGCGTTTAAGGTACTCGGCTCTATCCCCGACTATACACGCATCCACACATCTTAACATTATTTGACAAATATTTTCCCAACATGCAATGAATTATCCTTGTTTTTACCATCACTACCCCCCAAAATATGCGATTCACGCGAGCTTTTTGGCGCGCTTTCCTCCGCAACCTTGTCCAGACATTCTTCGTCACATTCCTCTCAATCCGTCAGCAAGTCATTTGTACTATTAGAACTACTTTACAAATTCACTTACCATTTGAATGCACTACAGTAGTATAATAAATAAATGCATTCAATTTAAGTTATAAAAATTAAAAAATAAAAGCGTTAAAATAAATACAGTTTCGTAATCAGGTTTTACCAAATTTAAATTTGAGGTTGTTATTAGCAAAAGCGACTTCAAATAAATAAAGATAAGAGTGGAGAAACGGGGAGATTAACACGACCTGAAAGTTAGAATTTGAAGCTATGCGTTAGAATCGGTTGAGTTATCAGGAATGATGTTGTGAATCAAGAATGATGTAATGGCAAGTATGTAAAACAAAAGGAAACAAAATGGTAATCAATGAACTTTGTTTGGTCTTGCAGCGCTGCAAGGAGAAGTTAAATACTTTGGCAATTTCTGTGATGAACCAGTGGCCGGGAGTTCGATTGCGAGTCATAGAAGGTTGGGATGAGGGCAATCATCATAGCACGATGAATTTGCACTATGAAGGGCGAGCAGTGGACATTCAAACTTCGGACAAGGACAGGTCCAAGTATGGCATGTTAGCACGACTGGCCGTCGAAGCTGGATTTGACTGGGTGTACTACGAGTCAAGATCACACATCCATTGTTCCGTCAAATCAGGTAAATATTTTATTTTTAATAACATTATTGTCATGTCTTTTGTGCAACAATATAATCAATTCATCTTTCCCTACGTACCCCCTTGATGCCCAGCAAGTCATGTGGAATCTCCTTCAACAGTATTAACTCACACATGCCCACAAACAACGTGTTCTGTCAAAATTCCAATCGTCCCTTAGGTATTCCCCTATTTACATGGAAAACTGCTATTATGCTCAGCAGGTTTACGAATTCACTCCGGCTCTCTGTGTACATAAACGGAGAATGTGCTCCTTCGACTGTGTAAAATACATCCAATATTGTTATTATCCAAACACAAGCGCCTCTCCACAATGCTCGGAGTAATAGGCAAAGATATACCTCAGGACTTGTGTGTGTATGGGATTTTCAGTATATATGTATATGTATGGATGAGAGAGCGAGGTGAAGTTTACGGAGGAGAACCTTCACAGAAGGGAACTTGGGAGTCCAAAGAGGAAATGCTATTATCCGTGCCATTATCCTTGTTGGACCCACACTCACCAGACTGAACATCAGTAGGCTTTTGACTTACAGCTAGAAGAGTTCACCTTTTCAAAACAACAATTGAGGAAAAAATGACTACTAATATCTACTGAGTTACATGAAATTACACTATAGTTCAGGAGGAAAACATTCAAGGGCTTTCAAAGCTCCCTTTGAGTAAAGTGCAGGATATGCGGCTCTTTCATCATCCTCACACAATATCCTCACTTCATACATTTCCCAACGACAGAGCTTTTACACAGCATTGTCATCTAGACAATGAGAAACGTCTTCAAGCCTCAAGTTCCTTCAAGTCAAAACTTGCTATTTAAGACTAATCAGCCCTCAATAAATATCGCTTTTCACAACGTCAAACAAGCTCCATGTCATAGAATCTTTTCTTAGGCAAATTATTTATCACAATTTTTTCCCGTAGTTTCGTACAAGATTTTTTATGAACTTGTACAGATAAGTATCATTTTTATATAGAAGTATATACTTTCTATATAGAAGTATCGTACAGAAATAAAATTTGCACGACTTCTTACAATTAGTACATAAATACAATATTCAAAGAGGGCAGGAATATTTTTACACAAATTTCAATGCAGAAAGTTGAGGAATTTTTGAGAAGAAAAATAGCTCGATCACCCGTTAAAAATCTACTTAAGCTCCAAGAAAAGTTAAAAAACTCAAAGAATTATAATTAGCATTGTTAAAAGAAGAATGTCATCCGAAAACAATGAGAGAGAAGCGATTCTAGGTCATAAAATTATCTGTGTAATTACTTGGAAGATGTGTATAGGATGGAGAGGAGGCAAATAGTTACCTAATAGTTTTAAGGAAGGTTGTGGGAGAGGAAATACAGTAAAAGTTATCCGTTTCCCCGTGTCATTCTCTCTGTGTGTAGTAATGCAGCTATCACTTAAATTTACTGCAGGTATAATTTCTTCCCCTCAAAGTATTTATTTAGGATTTACCTACACCAACCTTTAGGGCCCGGGTGTTGTACTAATGCAAGTTTTATCATCATAGCCAACAAGTATACAGGCGAGGCAAAAGTAATTCTGGGGTTTTCAAAATTAGTAACTCTCAACTTGCTGTGTAAAACTACAATTCTCCCGCATCTCATCTCTTCACTAATAAGCATATAGAGATGCGCGTCTCCTTTCCCCTGTAAATCTACATCTATATCTATACTACTATAGTCATACTTCTATCTACACTACTATAGCTAAACTTCTATCCATACTACTATAGTTATACTTCTATCTATACTACTACAGCTATACCTCTATCTATACTACCATAGTTATACTTCTATCTACACTACTATAGCTATACTTCCAACTATATTACTACCTATACTATAAGGTATATGGCAATATCCCGTTTGTTACAACGATTCCAGTAAAAAGCTACAACATTCCCGCATATCTTATTCCACGATCAGGCCTCATAGCACTACAAGTGCCTCAGCGTCCAGTCAAAGATGTACGGTGGGTCGTGGGAGTTACAGCAGTTTGAACAGATAAAGCACCTAAGGAGGGTTGCCACACACATCACATAACTAAACATCCTGCCACAACATTTCTGCTCATGGTTATTATATAAATATATATATGAATGAGCTTTGTTAAGAAAAGTGAGAATGAGTAGCTGAACTTGTCATAATATTTTGACCAACAACAACAACTATTTACCATGGCCATAAGCTTAAAAGTCACCCATAATAAGGTTCAAGCAGCCCAAGGGTTCTTTTTCCACGCAACATAAATTGCTATTTACTTTTACTTATTCTTTTTTTTACTTCACTCAATTCAAATAGAAGAACGCATTTGCACTCCTAACCTAACCTTCAACATGTTCCGCTGTTTATGCTCAACTTGTGGGTTTTGTTTATCTAAAAATACGGGTAGGTTCAAAGAAAACGTAGGAATACTACATGCATCGTTTCAAGTGTAAACTTGCATTCAAGAGTGAAAAAGTTTTCTTGTTGTTCCCTGTTTTTGCGCAGTTCAACCACGTTGGACAACAGTTTATATAGCTTTTCAATGAATTTACATTATAATTTCTCTGTATATTGCATATACTCTATATGTTTTTGTTTTGTATTTGCGATATACGTCGTTATATCCCATTTACTAAAGGCTTGTTTATTATAGCATTTACTCCTTATGTATATCGGATTTACATTTTATGTAACTTGCTGCAGTACGAACAAACGCTTTACAAATATTATATCACCACAAGCGTAGGTGTTCTGCATCAATATTGCATTGCGCAAGTTGTATCCAGCTATTATTTATGCTAATTTTGTTATCGAGTGTCACTGCAATGAGGCTTTAGGGAGAGCAGAAGGGAAGCGTTGTTCCAGGGAAGTTATACAATAAGTATTGTATAGATAAAAACGAAGTTACTAGAATGCAGTCAGATCCTATATATTGGAGTATGTAGGTTTTTCAACGGGAATAAAACCACAAACGTCGGAAGAAGGCCTTGGTTTGTCGCACGACGTGTGAATCCTAATATAAGGGGCAATAAAAGTGGAATCAGGCGGAGAGTGCGAGAGACATGCAGAGAGATGTAGAATAGAATGAGAGAGCAGAATGCTTTTATGAGGGTCATCATACTTGCCTTTTCTTCGGCTCCTCTTCCTTTCACATCCTATTCATCATCAGATGAACCCTTAAGGAGGAGATTCAGACAGGACAGTAAAGACTACTAATAGGCAGGGAGTT
Source organism: Lipothrix lubbocki (assembly GCA_034696945.1). Classification (NCBI taxonomy): domain Eukaryota; kingdom Metazoa; phylum Arthropoda; class Collembola; order Symphypleona; family Sminthuridae; genus Lipothrix; species Lipothrix lubbocki. Next base: position 4,191 of record JAQGAK010000270.1, read on the forward strand.
GTTGTTGTAGTAGTAATAATGTGGAAGGCCGCATTTAAATATTGCACCTTTTGCTCCCTTTCCTCGCTCACACTGTCGCCCATACAGTCAAAGAGGTGTATGTGTCGTCCGAGATAATGTCCTTTTCAGTGTCTATGAGATTCAAAGAGAGAGTCAAAAAATGAGAGAGAGAGAGACACACAGATCACAGAAAGTCATAGATAGAGCGTCAAAGCGAGAGAGAGAGATGAAGAAGAAGAAACCTAGACAGAATCTCCCTTTGATACTCGAATGCTATTCTGCAGGATTTTTCATTGTAATTTTTATGTGAGAGAGTGACCGTCTTGGACGTATCGTCATGATTGTGGACGCTGCTGACTCCTCACCACACAGACAATACGGCCGTACATACTTTAAAGTGCATACAGGTTGCTGTTGTGAACAAATATGAGCTTACGGACAAAGTGGGACCATGTCCATGTCCAACTCATGCTGAGTCACAAGCCATGAGCCTTTTCTAATGCGACCCGCTCCCAGTTGGGGGGCCGGATGCGCCCTCGACATTCTCGCAGCTATTCTTGTTAGGAAATTTAGTTTCCCCCCGCCTACCATAATATAATGTAGCCAGCGAGTAAGAGAGAGAGAGAGAGAAGCCATTCAATCGTTCATCTTTAAAATCAATCTCTTTTGTCTCTCCTCTATTCTCCCAGAATCACTTCAAGGATTGTCGAGTCTCAAGGATCTCACTTCCTAGCCGTTCCTCCATTTTCCATAGGAGATACTAAAAGTTTTGTTAACTCAGAATCACCCGCTACAATGAGAATTTTTTTCAGCAATATAACTTTTAGAATTTTCGAGTAATTGGGACATTTTATGATGAGGACTAAAAGAATTTGTTGAATACACGGCGGGTATTTTCCAAGAAGCTCCCTCTTATTTTTGTTCAGACGCCCTGGCTTTTATAATCTCCTATGTAGCAATTTAAGTACAAAAAACAGTCAAACAGCCTATAATCTTTACACATTATAAAGGGATGGCAAAGCGAGGGAAGCGACGGCTTCCTCCAACAAGGATATCATTCAACCTTATAATCGAGGAAGAGAGGGCCTGCAGATTCCGCTGCATAATTTGAGTTTGATTTGAAATTGACGAGGCGGCCGGACTTCAGAGCCTACATTTCCATCCTAATCATTTATTCCTGCAAAGCCTCTTATTAGCATAAAAAATTCTGGCAAGTCGTGACTTTCCCAAGCCTAGAAAATACTGCTTTGATTTGATTCACGAAAAAATCACTTGAGATCATCAATATACCTTTTTATTTTGTACAGAAACATATAGACTTTACAGATATAGTTTCGAGGGGCTACATTTCCAATATAAACATGAAGAATTCTCCAAGTTGTAGAACTTCTCTTCTTTCTATTGAGTCTCGACTATTCCCAATTTGCTCTCCCGATCTAAATGCAATAGTCTTTACTTGCCTTTTGGCACCATTAATCACAAATACTTGCTCCGCTATCGATTCGTGTATCTTCATTTTTTATCTCCATCCTCCTTACTTTGCACTGTGGCCGTATGGTCTTGATGTACGGCAAGATTAAGGTAAACCAAGTAATATTGCTGATAAATTCGATGAGAAATAGGAAATTTGTACTTGAGGAAGGGTTGAACAGATTTTGATGTAGAGCTGGATTTCCAAGGAAATATTTTCGTAGGAAAACTCGTAGGTTTTTGTATCTTCTTTTTCTTCGTGGGAGTGAGAGTCTGAATGCTAATATTGAAATTGATTACCAAACAACCAGAGTATACGTGGACTTATGGTGATCATGAACTTACATCTTGTGTATAGTTTTACAATTATTCGTACCTTACTCTTGTTGTGAGCTTTAAGGAAATCATCTAATTGATTGTATGGGCTTGGCAAATTAGTTGACGTCATGCTGCATCGCTTGTTCGTCGGGTGACTTGAACACTCAGATGTGTGAGGTGCTAACAGTCTTGACAAAGCTTTTAAGTCGGCTTCAGGTTCAAAAAGCCTATTTACACAACCATCAAAGGGCAAGTCATGGGAGTAATTATGTTGGCATGCATATCTCCCTCTGGCCTGCAAGTCCTCTCATTTGCTTTTCGTAAGCCTCAGATCCGAAGGTAGTGCACGTAAGGCGTAAGAAGTTCAGTCTATAAAAATGAGAGAGTCTCAAGAATAAGAAAAGGAATGAGTTTGATTTGTGTACAGACATTATTTGTACCTACGTGTCTGTGTATCCATTATACAAACACAATAAAACTTAAGAGACCCTCAGTCGATACTGAAATAATGAATGCCAACAACTAAGTATCTGAGGTAAAATTCTATCTCATACGCGTCTTCCCTCCTCATATCTCTCACATCTAAATGGAACAAGAATTCAAAATTTTTGACCATTTTATTACACCGAGTTTGTTATTCCCAACCACGCATCATCGCTCCACACTTGCTCTTCCAAGGGTCTAAAGCTGTATGAATTTGATTAATACAAGGGACACCGAGTCTCTTCAGCACTTGCCTCTATAATCTGTTGTGAATCTATCTGTTGGTTTACGAGCTGAAAACAGTTATAATCCGGTGTTACCTTCGTTCGTTTATACTTACAAAATTGTTATTGGATGATCTATATTATTACTAAAAGATGTGTAAGTAAAAAGTACTTGTGAAGTGAAAACCATGATTACATGTTAATTTCCTTATGTTTTCCAGACTCGTCACAAGCCGCTAGAACCGGAGGTTGCTTCAGTGCAAATGCGACAGTGATGACACCAGGAGGTCGGAAGAGGATAATGGACGTCCGGCCTGGCGACTCTGTGCTGACGATCAATGACAACGGCGTTCGGGAATTCAGTGAAGTGTTAATGTTCCTGGACAGGAATTCGACGGAGACTCGCGAGTTCTACCATGTGACTACTTCATCAGGCTCGGCCCTCTCATTAACACCTTCGCACTTGATCTTTAAAGTGGACCGCATTATCGGAGACACTTTACTCCACACAAAGACTCCTCCAACTCCCCAGCAGCTTCTCGAATCAGCTCAAGTTACTTTTGCTAGGAATATTGAGGCCGGTGACTGGCTTCTTGTCGTCTCGGAATCCGGTTCGAACGTTACTTTAGAAAAAGTTGTACGGATGGAAGCTCAAGTGTCAACAGGTGTCTACGCTCCTTTAACAAAGCAAGGCAATGTGATCGTTGATGGGATTCTTGCATCCTGCTACGCCGTCATCAATGACCAGTCTCTGGCTCACTGGGCATTCTCCCCCGTTCGATTTGTAGTCAACCTGTACGAAGGACTAGGTCATGCTTGGAGACAATTCAGCCATTTCGTATCATTCCGTCCGCTTCAATCATCATCGCAGTTGAAGATCCAGTCAGAGAGTCAAAATGGGATTCGCAGTGTGACCCAGAATTCACGAAAGGATTCCTTCCCAACCCATGAACAAGGTGTACACTGGTATGCCTCCTTCCTGTACTCAGCTACCAAATACTTCATACCCTCACATTTACTCTACGGAAGTGAATAATGTTATTAATTAGGGATTAAGTATTATATTAACTCAAATAACTTTACTGTCGCATGTGTACTACTAGTTCTTATATTTATAAGTAATTATAATTATTATTATATACATACATATATATATCCTTTCTACTGTGCTAGTTTTAAGATTTTGCTTATTGTCAAATTATTGTAATAATAATTTTATTATTATTGTTACTATACTACTACTCCTACTACTGCTGCTACAACTTGTAACTGTAAAGTATTGAACAAAGTACTAGTTTACCCGATTTACGTACTAATTTGTAATATTTGTAAGTGAACATGCCTGTAAGTACTATGTATTCAGCCAATTTAACATTAAAATGTACAAACACTTAAGGAACTTAACATTTCTTCGAGTCCTGCCTCCAGTTTTCATTCCATTCATTTACAAATGATTTCGTTATGCAAAAACTGTTTTGAACGCCATTGCTATCTTCGCTTGTATAGATAATTACCTACAACAACAAAACTGAATCAGCCTTCCGTAGTATCTAAACATCATCCTGAATAAAATTCATAATTAAATAATGGAAATTATTTCAACTTCAACATGTACTACGAATAAGCACAATCGATATAATTTTGTAGAGACAACAGTAATACTTAGCATTCATTTTTACCATCTTTCCGACGCATACTTAAACATTTACATTACATGATTTTTACATTTAAAAAAATTAAAATTCTAACTACCTAATTCCCTCAAGATTAAAATTCGTTAAAAAACATAAAACAGCATGTAAAATTTAACTTCAATATTCCACTGGCCACTCGAGCTTCATCGGCAACAAAATGATGACTTACCACGAAGTATTGCTCAACATGCTTTCAACTTCTATAATATTATTCTACTACTTTAATATTGTATAGAACGAGAAAATCCGAAAGGCTGGACATTTAAGTTTAAAACAGTTCAAGCTTATGGTTTTGCATCATGACTAAAATCGAAATCAAAATATTAAAAAACCATAAAAATAAAAAAATGATACATCAATGGAAATGCATGGAAATGGAATAAAAATAGAACAATATTTTATAACGTGAGAGCACAAACAAACTCAATCTGAGCGAATTTGCATTAATCTGTTGACTGCGATTGTGGGGGAAGGAGAGTAAAGGAGCCCGTTTGAGTAAATATTCGTAACCGAAAATGACAACAACAAGCAAGGAATATAGGATTTGCTTTGCGGACATGCGTCTCTATATATTCCGTCCTGAACACCACCAGCCACGCAAAGCAAAGGAATACACGGGGCAAGCAACCGGGAGCGAGAAAGAGAAGATTGGATCAGGATGCGGGATTCCCATCAACGTGTACACACGGAATGACTTGTAGCATTTTAGCAAGAGCTCTGCCAAAGCTTTGCTGGCTTCTGCCCGGGTTACATCAAACATTTTCCGCTCTCGGGAATATCTGTCCGCTCTCATCCACCAGTCTCCTCCTTGTAAACTTTGTCACACATATGTCCAAAGTCTTCACTTTCCCATCGTTTCCCCACCATCACTCTAATATCAGTTTGTAAAACTCAAGACAAACAGTAGTATATAAGTATATAGTAAAGGGAAAGGAAACCGCTGGGAAAAATATTCTTCCTTTATAGAAGACAAGTGCGGTGAGGCCCGTGCTTGATTCCTTTTGCTAAATATTTGAAAGATTGTGTAAAAGGGACACTTGAGACAGGAGACATCAGACGTAAATTCTTCTATAACCACTTCCTTTCCCTGTGTTTTTCTCCAATCAATTCGTCTTCATATCTTGTTGCTGTCTGTGACCCTTGAGCTCAGCAGCAGCATGGCAAGGTAGACCGGAGTCACCGGAGGCGTTGAAGAAACAATTTCTATTTCCACTCCACCGTCATCTCGGTAATCAATTTTATCTCTCTTTCTCTCTGTAACTTTCAATACTGTTTGTTTCAACTCTCTCCGTCACCCGTCCATTCATTATAAATGCTTTACTGTAATGATCTCTAAAGATCAATTCACAGCTAAATTAATTAATTCTCCCTTGTCAAGTGCATGTTACAAAGGAACAAGTTGTTTTCATTGTCTGTGAGTCGTCATTGTGTCTATAGGGCAGAGCTTCCTTTTTGATGTGTTGCTTACGATAATCTTGTAACTTTGCTAGTTTCCAAATCTTTGCTAAAGATCACTTTCAAGTTCACGTCTCTTTCATTACACACACACACACTTCACAAATACTCCTCTAATTACATTAATCAGAATCGTATTTATTACAAATTTACTTTGAAGAGTCTATGGCGTCAAGCGTCACACACAACTTCCACGAACCTCTTCACAAATTGTTAATCACAATATAAAGACTCTGTCGCAGCAGCGATCCTGATGTGCTCAATGTTAGCTTTACTAAAGCAATATATTGTACAATTCTCAGGATCTCAGCATGTTTAACCGACTTTTGTTAATACAATTTAGATTTCTCAGTAAGTCTCACCTTCACAGACACTTGATGTTTGTTTGCCAATACAAAAACAACATCTATGTCAGATCAGGGAATCTCTGACACCGGCAGCCATGGTTCTTATTCATTCTTTCGAATTTACTTCCAGAGGAATAATTCCTTGTTTTATCCAATTTACACAATATATCCGATATTATGACGTCTAGGGATTTCCATATTCAGGGATTTGTACTGATGGCACTGTCATTTCTTATATGGCCTCATGTATTATTTGTAGAACTTAATTACTTCAAGTTCTCCTGAAACCGTATTAGAAGTTTCTTCAATGAAGTTCGAAGTTGTTCCAACAATATTCGAAGTTTCTTCAACAATACAGGAATCCTCTACAGCTTGATTTGGTACTCCAGGCCTTGTTTCGAGAATTATCCAGAACTTGTTCGAATTCCTTGTACCTTGAAATTTCTGTTGATACAATAACAACACAATAATAATGATTATTGTTCTCATCAAACTTACACATAAATATTATTTGTATATAATTTAATATTCTTCTTTATAAACTTATTGCTTTACAAATTATTACAATCCTTCAGACATTGATTCCGAAATATTTACATTTGCTTAAGAGACCTCCAGAACTCTTGTCCTAGCAGAACCCTTCAGAACTTATGAATCCGCACTCCGAACTTGTCGTTGTATAACTCTCCCCATTCATTTCCATTTATTTCGTAAATAAGCATATTATTGAAGGTCTCGCCATGTGCATTCACACTTTCTATGTACATATGTACCGATTATATCGCAATTTGAATCCTAACAAATTCTGTCAACACACACGCAATATTTTAGTGAAACAATAGTAAATTGAATATGCATGCGGCTTTACATCTGTCCCGGAACTAAACGCTTTTGAAATAAAACACGACCACAGCACGACAAAATCAATTTATTCTATAGTTAATCAACTCCTGACACACAGAATGTGAGTCTAATAAATACATCGCTTAATTTGTTTTTATTGTGCTACAGGCTTTTAGGGGTTGACAGCGACATGCATTAATGGACTGACGCGTAGAACAAAATAAGTGAAATGCTCAGTGCATTTATTTATTCAAGGCGAAGGCTTTTTATTCCATTAAATATGAGCTAAATATACAAACTTGTCATGTTTTTTAACATCACCCCCATCTTATACATACAATCACGAATGTATTGGTTTTATTATTTTACGATCGAAATATACAGATAGCTAAAGCCCTAAAAATTGAAAATTAATATCCAAAGCGTACAGTGCAGCCTCTACTGTTACCTAATTATGAATCCCTGGAACAAAATAATTTATTTGTGCTCAACAGTATTTACATACAAGCTTGTATAGTATTATAGATATAACACTGCTACTATTAGTATTAACATAATTAAATAATATTGGTTTTCGGATCAAAATTCCAATCCACCATTAAAGGTTTTCTGACGTGGGTATAAGCTCCGCACAAATTGAAAAAAGCCAGCGGTTTATCTAAATTTCCCTGTGCTCCTACAAGCAAAACCGATTATGCAAATTTTGCCAAGGGCTAAAGAGAAGTATGTACCTACTATACTTATAAAGTATACATACTATACTTATAAAATATAGATACTATACTTATAAAGTATAGATACTATACTTATAAAGTATAGATACTATACTTATAAAATATAGATACTATACTTATAAAGTATAGATACTACACTTATAAAGTATAGATACTTTACTTAATAGTACAGTAGTAATATAAGTCGTTTATACACATATGGGTATACACAGTGAAATTAGGTATGTACCTATACATACTAGTAATAAGTAGCCGTGGAAATCGAAGTTTTATTAGAAAACCCGAACTTTAATAATACTTGGAATATCAAATCTGCAGCATCAAAAGACTCGATTCCCCGCAGCATCAACGGTCTCAAATCGTTTAAAATCCGGGCTCTTTCCGATAATAACAATGATAGGAATTTCGGGCTTACAATAAGTTAACCAAGATTTTCTATAGCTTCCTCAACACAGCCGTGCAGTATGTATATGATTATTACATGCATGGTTGCTACGCAAATAAGCCTCAGCAACGGCACACGTCAACCTTTGATGTAGCGTAAACTTTCTAATAATAATCATAAGCTCCTTCCAGGATTCATCTGGAAGGAGGTAAATTTTATCTTACAACTTCCGTGTCTTGCCGTTTGCCGTCGTTATGAAATTTCCGGAAAGTAAAAATCGGCTTTGTAGGACACAGAAGTTGGAAATAAGATCTTAGTTGTCACATTTAATAATTAAATTTATAATAAGAATTATTCTTATTATAAGTACAAGCTGAAATTCAATGGGAAAAGGTGCGTATGTAATATTTTACATGCTAGAATATCTTTGAAATCTACCAAATTTTTGAAATCAGCAAAATCTTTTAAATTTAATGGTGTAAACAACGTAAGAGTTGAAAATTAAACTTGGAGTCAAAGTTGAAAATCCTATCTTAAGAGCTAATATCTCTAGAGTAAGTTCACAAAATTTCACAAAGCTTAGTTAGTCGTCGACTGATAAACCATGCAAAAGAAATGTGGGATGAAGAATTATTTATGGTCGAATTCCTTTACAGCTGTGAACGTTTTCACATTAATATACAATCTAAAAAAAAACATTTTTGAGGGAATAAGAAGCTACAAAGCGATTTATCATGTTGTTAATGCATTTTAGATTATCTTCCCAGCCTTGGCGAAAAAATACTTCCGTAAACAAGTTTCCAAGTCAAAACTTTACGGTATGTAGGACATCAGAAAGCTTTATTATTATATACTTCATATAGTTCATGGAAAGCAGAAGCAAAAAAGTCCGGCGGACAGTTCCCTTATAAGGAAAAGTATCTATAAATATAAGGTACTTTCCCACTCTCTCCATGCTTCCAACTCCCACCCAATGTAGGTTGGAAAGTTGAAGCTTGGAACGGGAGATACCATGGTACTATTTATATGGCAGATGCATATCTGTAGTTTATGGAATCCTCGAAAATATTTGAATAAGCTTGGCCCTGCAAAATATTTTTCATAGTCCAAAAGAAACATTTCTAGGAAGTATTTATGTATGACGCTAGTAACCAAGAGGGAAGGAGGTTTTAATAAGATTTTCGGAGGAAATTCAAACCATTCCCTACTCGTAAGCAATCCCAAAAACTAATTGTACAAGTCAGTGGAGGAAAGGGATAATAAAGGACTACGTAAGAGATAATTGCGAGCAAGAATAAATAAAAAGTAGAGAGTTGTAGAGAGATACTACAGAAGTATATATGTACCACTGTCTAGTGAACTATATAGTTGTTAACTATATAAGTAAAGGGAAATGTTGATGGCGAAAGCAGTAAAAATGGACGTTCTTCTTTCATATCAAGTGAATTCTTCCAAGGATTTGACAGCTACAGGTTACGTCCCGCCTTTCTTGGAATACGGAGATAATTTGTGAAGATGTACGACCTAGATTACATAAAATTACATGTAAATAGGGATTTCACATGAATGGCCCTGATTCTTTTCTCCATTTCCAATGCTCTTCATGACTTTGCCTCTAATCAAATACATATATAGTTAACTCTTTCATTACTATTGCGGCATTATAGAAGCACAGAAGCTTATGCACTCGCACGAACGAGTCTGACTCTTGCAAAAAAAAGGATTTTAGATATGCACAAAGGGTTTCTTTTAGAGCCCGTCCAGGATTTTTGAATGACTCCACCAGCTTTATCAGGCCTTTGTGTATACCAGAATTTTAGGCACATTCGCACAAAGATCTTTAGAATGGAAGCCCATCTATATAAAGACATTCACACGAAGATTTTTAAGGAACTTACATATATTTTTAGAAACACGCATTTAGCTCTGTAGATACATACACTCAGGGATTTTTACATGGGAATAATGACGCAGGAAGGAAGAGCAGGGAAAAAAGATTCAAAGGACCGCTACTCAGCTGTACAGTTCAGTGTACTTTTTTGTATAAAAAGTCGTAAAAAGTAGAATCAGATTATACAACGTGACTAGTACGTACATGCTTGAGCCTATAGAACAGCTATTTCCACACAGATGAGTGCTTATAGATTTTAAGTTGTATCAGAATATAAAAAAAATAGGGAAAGGTTTAGGAGAAAGTAAAGTAACATGTTTGCCACCGTAAGGCATGAAGACAGCTTCAATGTTTTCGCTTTGTACTTATAGTATAGGTACATAGTATATATATATACATATGTCCTATATAGTCTACATGCTATATATAAATGCTTCCAATAAGGGTCATACAATGGACATCGCATACAGTTCCCTGAGGATTTTTTTCCTGAGGTGAGGGCGACAAAAGCTGTTACTTTCCCTCTCACTCGCCTTCCTCTTATTCCTTGCCAATGAATCTTGCCAACTTGTCTTTACTCTATGAATATCCTCCGGATTGCCAGCAAGAATTCACAATGCTCCCCCGTCTATGTATTCCCAGTAATTTACATACAGGGAAATATATATTCCGGTCATAGCGTAAGATCCTGCGGGAGAGTCTTGTATACATGTATGACATGGCCGTCCTGCGTTCGAATTTGGCTACATTATTTGTAACATTATTTGCAGACGAGTAGCATTATTTCTACAATCGACAACTGCAATGTTTACATTTATACTTTTACATTATATAACACTGATTTACAAAATTGAACATTGTGTAGTTTTTCCGTACGATGTATAGATAATATAGATATGTATACAGAGTATAACAACTGGTGGACAAAAACAGTAATCTTATATCAGTTCAAGCCCACATCAGTCCCGGGGCAATACATTAGTGCATGAAAGCAAGTGTAAAGGCAATTGGAAGGCAGCGGATAATGCTGACTTGGAGAAACGGGTCGTAAGTAATGTATGGGGTCTTAGACTTGTAGCCACCACTTTACACACAAGGAGGCCGCTTGTCACAAAAAAATAAACACATTTCAACTTGTAAATTCTACGGAGTAAGAGAGAGAGAGAGATGGAGAAGGAAGTTCGTCTGACTATGTAGAGCATGTTCTCAAATATAAAGAGGCGCTTTTCCTATATTGCTCAATAAAAGGCTTTCCAATATAAAATTAGCTCACAGACTTAAATCACGACCAGATGTCGATGCTGGGCATTGAGTTGAGAGCGAATTCGAAAAGAATACGATTTCATGTCCTCCGAAGCAATCAGTGTCTTATGGTTAGTGTGTACAAAAGTAAAATGTGCATAAAGTGGAATACAAGTGTATAAGTTTAATGGGAGCCTCAGCGTACAAGCATGATTCGAGAGTATAAATGTGGTGGACGAATATAGTAAATGTAACGGCAGACTATTCCAATGTATACTTCATATACAGAACATGTACCTAATGTAATCCAAGGATATAAATATCATGAAAGTACATAGGATTCCGCGCAAAGTACACGTCCACCCAACGTAAATTTGCGTGATTTTGTAATCTACACAATTACATAAGGTTGTATACACTTGCATTCCATGTTTACAAGATGCCCAAGCCCTATTGTGACCACTTGCTCAATGTACTGAATATCCTCGTTATGGTGATCATGTCTCTTTTTATACAATCTGGTTAATGAACGTGCTGTGTGAAGTGCAATGAAGAGCTGTAGATCGGAGCATATACCCACAATATACGAAAAATACAATAATACACGTAGTACTCCTACATCCAAAAAATTCACCACAGCAGCAGACCAGCCGTTGAGAGGAAATTCGGAAGGGTGGCAGCAATCTAGCATGATTTTCAGAGCCAGCCAACATAAATCTGGAGAAAATTTCATCAAATGAATTACCACGAAGCTGGCAGAGTCAGCAAGGCTTGCTTTTCCAAATAATAATGTCTAAGTCTAATCTCATGTAATTGCTAGGCATCCATTTATTCACTATGTGGTACATTTCCTGGAATTTTATTACCAGACGACCATCTCACAAAGTTTTGACTGCAGGATGGAGCAATATCCATTTCACAGTGTGCATAACTAATAATACATATGTATGTTACTATAATATGTTAAGCAAGAATCTGAAACAAATTTCAGTAAATAATTACATTAAGCTTTAATATTTCAAATTACACATATTCATGTAAGATTTTAAACTTTAATTTGCAATATTTATATAAGGACTTAATATCTTCCTTTATAATATTCATAACATCGAGGTTCTCTTATATTCTGTAGTATAGCGTTCATCAAAATGCACATAGCGAACATGATTGGTGTAGGACACATTTTATATTATGGGGTTTACAACGTTTTCTGGAGCATCTCCAGACTAATAATAACGCGGGTTGTCTGGAACAGCGACGCCTCCCGTAGCTCCAAATATATTTATTTACCGTGCAGCTCCAATTGAACAAAGGGATTTCTCTCCTGAAGAGGAGCGAAATTGAAACACTTCACCACTCTTAGCCTTGAGTCTTTAAGATACATCAAGTACTTTAATAGCAGTGAGTGGGCCTGCAAATAAATACGAATAAATACAATCAATGCCACTTGAATGCCAAACTACAAACTTAAAACCATCGTATATCAAATACATCTCAAGTTTCCCATTATACAAAGATTCTTTCCAACGGCAAAACCATCCTCGCTCTCTTATTTCAATTTCCATGGAAATCAGTCATTTATTTAACCTCCACAGTGCACAGAGTCAATGGGCGAAATGGAATAGACACTTGCAGCTGCACGAGTTCAATCCAAAAATCAGGTGTGGTTTCCATTGCCGACACTGCAGGAACAACATGCAAAAATCCATGGTCCTGTCCTACCTAAAATTATCAAAATGGGATCAGTTCAGAGGAGAAATGTTGCGCGCCTTATACTCTCACACAAGGCACAACATCTCTATCAACATGTCAAACATATTCAAATATATTGTGCAGCCTTTCCAACCGCATCCACAACCATGGAAGTTGTTTACACTAAAACTAATTTACGCATCTGAACTGACTGTTTTGCTTACTTTACGAATATCTCCCTATGCATGTAAGAGCTTATATAAGCTTACATCATAAATAGCACTATACCTATGTACGTAATTAACCCGTTGTAAAATAACTATAAGATATGTGTAAAGTATCTATATAAGGTATAGTAACTACAAGGTATAGCCTAGAAATACATAATTAGAAGTTATATTACCATTGTGGTAATGACGAAGAGGTCCGAGTTCCCTTAACTGTCAAAATCAAACCGCCGGGAACGGGAACGACTCCAAAGATTCGAAAAGCTGTTGACGTGTGTGGCATCTACAATACTCTGTTTATTCCGCTCCTACAAATGAAGCATACGCTTTATTACAAAGAGCACATAAGGATTAAACATAACAAGACTCGATATAAGCTTTGAACAAGGACGTAATTTAACAAATTTTACACCAGGAAGGCTCAGAGAGTTCAGAGAAATTATTACAGCAAAAAGCCTGTAGAGAGAAACTTAGCGAAACTAAATGCAAATCAGTGTAGCAGCTACAGCATAGGGTATTAAGATATAGAATAACATCAAGTACAGAAAGCATAGCAAAAATCTAAAATGCAAATGCGAGAAGGTTCAATTAGTCGCAAAAAGATAGTTACGTAGAAAACAAGTCTACATACATGGTAATAATAATAAGTGTTGTCAGAGTTCAAGCAAGTTTCCATACGGGAATAAACTCTAGGGAGGAAAATGGCAATCATTTCTCTCTTCCTACCTCCACAATTTACCCAGAACTGTTCTGCACATTATCTTATCTTCTAGGGAATCGTCAGTTTCAGAGCTATACTGTAACAATCTCTCCGTCCTGTCTTTATTCGCGACACCGAGTCTTTTCTTCACATCTGCTGGCAGCCCTCTTCATCTGTACCCGGTCTTTCTTCATTCGCTCCTTTTCTTCTGCGTGAAGGCTGGCTTGAAAGACAAAATTGAAAGGAATAGAACGAGGGAATGCGTATGTGAGATAAAGAGAGAGAGAGAGAGAGAGAACAAGTGTGTAGGAATGGGAATTTTTGTATGTGGGAGACACGGAAAGAGAATTGGTGGAGGAATGAGAGAGAGAGAGAGTTGGTGGAGGAATGAGAGAGAGAGAGTTGGTGGAGGAATGAGAGAGAGTTGGTGGAGGAATGAGAGAGAGTTGGTGGAGGAATGAAAGAGAGAATTGGTGGAGGAAAGAAAGAGAGAGAATTGGTGGAGGAAAGAAAGAGAGAGAGAATTGGAGGAGGAAAGAGTGAGAGAGTGGAGGAAAAATGAATGACGAGGAAGAGAAATGTGACTCATTTGCTTTAAGGGCAAAATTGACGGAAAGAAAGGGAGCATTGGAAATTGGAAAGTCATTTCTTACATTCTTACGTAATGCAATGAAAGCAATTCTTGCAGCCCCTATACGTATGTAAGGTGAAAATTCAATAGATACTAAAAACTACTAGAGCAGACCGCACCTGAAGGTTCCTAGAACTTGCTTGATTCAATTGCTTCTTTTACACTTTTATTCTTTAATGCACAGGCAATTCTTCGGAACAGTTGGGACTCCTTACTATTCATTTCCAGGTTCCACATACCTACTTACTTATACTTGCAAGTCCGAATACGCAGTATTTTCATTGCTAGTCTTTGTGGGTGTTTGGGTCTTTGTGTAGTTTCTGTCATCGGGTCGGTGCATGGCCCAAGCCTCTTGTCTTTGTGTCAGTTCTCTTGAACTTGCAGTGCCTTGGGTTCTGTTGAGGTTACTGAGTCACTGAGGCATTCACCAAGATGCGTTAATATTCAGGGCTGCTATTGAGGTTGCATAACCGACCAAGCTACCGTTGAAGTTTCATAAGCACGCCTGTTGAAGTTACAAAGCTTCTGCTGAGATCCTATGTACAACCAAAGTTTCTGTCGAGATTTTCGAACCAAAGTTTATTTTGAGATTCTGCAACCAAAGCTTCGTCAGAGGAGATTCTATAACCAGAGCTTCGTTAGTGGAGATTCTATAACTCAAGCTTCCGTGTATATTCTAGGGCGATAGCTTACTATTCCGTGGATATTATAGGACGATAGCTTCGTGGATATTCGAGGGCGATAGCTTCCGTGAATATTTTAGGATGAAAGCTTCTGTGAAGTTCTGAGTTAAGAGCATATAGCTTCTGTCGCGACTAACCAAAGCTTCTTGTCACCAGCACATACTAAAATTGAAGAGCGTTGACGACGGAGAAGCAATGAGCTAAATTGGAATAGATAATATTTTATCCGTTTATGGTCCTGTGGGAAGTTAGCGGATGGGAGAGGATAATGGAGTTATTACAACACAGAGAAAGGTTTTTCCGGTTGACGTGCATACAAATTTCCTTATTGTTAGCACATTGACATGATTCTCCCTGGAATCATTATCTTTAGTCAAATACGTGTGGGTAGAGCTGAACCCAAAATGATTATGATTTTATTGTCCTTTTCCTTCAATCCTGGTCCCGCTCTCCTGAATTTCATAGAAATGGCTAACTGAAAATAAAGAGGTAAGCTTGAACATAATATATTAGCCATTTACACATACATTGTATTTACATGCATATGTATTTTTATTTACACACTATATATTTGCAATTGAATCTTATAATAATAGTCGCTTTGGATATAAAAAATTGAAGTTACAGATAGATATACACAATTCGCATTTGAGTGTAAATAGTCACTTTAATATATTATATGCAAAATATTCCCAGGCGCCTGCTAATAAGTTTCATCAAGTTTTGGCGCCGCTCTTTGTCTATCTCTTCATATTTACTCTTCTCATACACACATGCATGTGCATAAGCTCTCGAACATCTTCCGTATAACCTAAACTCATTCGGCACTTGTACAACCTCATCGTCTATTTAGCAAGGTTGGTGTAGAAATTTCATTATTCCTCTGTTCCAGATACTTCCATTGGGCATGTGTTCCACATACTTTCGTTATAAGTTTCTTCAAAAATCTCCTTCCAACCAAAAGCTGCCTGCCTCTTCAATCTTTGTTGTAATTAACATTGTTTCCGCTTAAGCTTTCGGCTATACACCAAAATCCCTGCAAAAGGTCTCGCCCTTCATAAGCTGCTTGTTCCTCTCCCTGATGTTGTTGTCTGAACAAATTTATGTATACAAATGTGCATTAATTATAATATTTAATGTCAATGCATAACAAACAGGGGAGTTGTGCTGTGGCTCGGAGCCTTCGCGATAGGAAAACAATGTCGAAAGTTTAAGATACAAGAGCGCTGCTATTAAAAAGGAAACCTTGAAGTCTTAATACCCACAACGAGATTGTTGCAATAAAATTGTAGGTGTTTTGAAGGGGAACGAGAAAGTGGGATTTAAAGAGTCTTTATACCTTCTTAGTCACCACCTCCCCTAGACCCTGAGCATTGTTCAATTACTTAAATAAATCTTGGTAAAAGCAATTTCCATACGGCTTTCTCCTCCATTTCTCGTCATCTGCTCCTGCACCAGGCTCACACAAAAGACGAAAGTTATTTCTTCTAGATAATTCAATAACAAAAGACTCCCAAGGACATGTTTACGGCTTGGCAGATCCCTCTTTTTCATCTGCTAAATTCACACAAAAGTAAATCTTAGGAAAATTGACAAATACTCTCAAGTTTTTTTTCCTGTCTCCAAAAAATACTTAAGTACACACTGGCGCTGTTCCCTTCACGCTCCAGCCACAAAGGTGTTTTCATATAAACTTTTGAATCCGCAGTTTTTCATGGACTGTGTGTCCCAACATATATCATACAGATTCTTTTATATATATATACATACAGTTATTGTGTATCCAGACTTGATATATTCAAAGTTTTCAAAACCTATGAAGCTTATTGAGTTTTACATGGTAAAATACTTGGCAATTTCACATATTTTCTCTTTATTTAAGCCACCAATCTTTTGTTGCTCTATTTCTCCTTCGATTTGGCGGCAGAAATTGGACCCGCAAATGTTTCAATTTTGATTTCCATTTTCTCTGAATTCATTCGGGTAAATATCTTGGTGGTCTCCACACGTGTAAAGGGTTTATAGATAGGTTGCACTTAATAACAACGGAAAGCCTTCTGTAGGAGATTCGCCTATATTTCTTCCTCAATAAATAGCGAGTCCTCAAGAAAACTTACACATGAAATATACGTATATTATACTTTTTAGCGAGAAGGTGAACATATTATTATATAAAATTCGTATTGCTTCATAGTGTATATATACATAAATATATATATATAAAATCCGTAAGGCTTCACATTGTAATATAAAATTCTTACGGAAAAAGTGCTCTGCTCTTATGTCAAATCCTTCAAAAAAGTACTCACTTCGTATATCAAACCCTTCTACGAAATCCTCACTCAACCTCTTAAACATTTTCAAGTCTTGGAAGAATCCGAGGAAAGTTGTTGGTATGCAAGTAAATCTGTATGTGTAGGATATAACGTAATTATTTGTAGGAATCTGTTTGGGTACATTATCAAAATAAAGCCGGAGGTTCCATTGTATAGAAGTACAACGTTCTTTGAGGACTCCGTCTAGCAATAAGACTTCCGCGTGCTGCCAAAATCGAACATAATACCTCTTCACGTGTCTTCAAGGAGTAGTTTGAATGCTTTTTTTTGCATGGAGGGAAACCTTTCCCCGGATGGTTGAGCCCTTCAATTCAATACAAGATCCTCAACGCGGTTATTTGCAAAACTGGACCGTGTGTTGTGTCCCGGAATCAAGCTAACTGGAACGTGGGCCAGCTACAGAGTAAATAAACGAAATCAATGTTTACCTTCCATTCTCTTCCCCTATACAACCTATATATCCAATTCTCACTTAAGAGTTCTTCTTGGGTCAATAATCTTGGGGAAATAGAATAACCACGTTCCACTTTCCCCTTTCTTCCCCCATTAGCAAACCATGTATATTTTGACGGTAGACTATAAAGGAACCGACTCAAACGTAACTGAGGATTCCACATCAAATATAATAACACTCCGCACCTTGTTTCCTCACTGCAAACACCCTCCTTTGTACAAGGGAGAATGCTATACACTCGACTTTTATCAACTCAAGTGTTCCGCATCAGTCATAATAATTGCCCACGAGAGTGATCTATCTAATTTACAGGCACCTGCCGGGTATCCTTACAATGGGAGAGAATTAAATTAAGGGGAAATTGAGTTAAGTGCCATTCAGGCGAGCGAATGTGGACAGTAAATTATTAATGATTCATAATTACTACAAGTATTTATTTGAATCCCTCTTACTTTATAGTTGTTTAATTTAAATTATTATAGTGATATTCTGCTACACAGTGTGCTTGCTTGCTAGTCATTACGCTGTATATCAGTTATTAAACGAAATAATTAATGAGATCACTACATAGTAATTATCAAGTCCTTATTACAACCCATAAGTATCATTAACATTAATTAATAACATTATCGCTAGAAATATTCGTGGGAATTATTACTAATGACGACGACGGCGGCGGAACAAACGCAGGCACTAAAGAACACTTCAAAACCTGGAAATATCGATTCAAAACCGAAACATTTCACGCGACAAATCTGCTTTTAGGCTGTTTTTGCTCTCGGCAAAGGAAATAATAGGGAAATCACTTGGAAGCGCCTCGCTTGTCATCGAGGAGTTGTCATCCTCCCATACAAACTCAATTTTGAGATGACAATTCGAGTGGCGGCATGCCAGTCATTGTGTACGATGCTCTGTCCTAAATATATTCTCTTCTCCACAGTGATTCTTCCAGTAAAAAGGGGCACTTTCCGCAGACATAAAATTTATTTACAACTTGATCGAGGAACATTGGTAGTACACAAGATGGCAAGCCCCTAAGAATTAATTCCATGGGGATGCATTCATAATAAAGTCATACAATTTATAGATAAAAGCACGATGTTCTCCATGCCTTGTGAACAGCAAATTCACGTGCGCTGCATATTGAAATTTTGTAAGCACTGAAGTATAAAATTCCCAAGCATTACTTATATTACACAACATTGACAAGTATTTCTTATAGTACATCATATTCACAAGTATTTCTTATATAAATAAAATTCACAAGTATTGTTTATATACCGAAAATTCCCAAGTATTTCTTACGTGCATTAATATTCACAAGTATTTCTTATGTACATTAATATTCACAAGTATTGTTTATAGGGACAAAATTCACAAGCATTTTCCTATAGAAATTTCATTTGCATGCGTGGCTTTGACGGATCATCACGAAGAGAGCGGAGAGTTGTAAAAATTGCGAAAATATAGAGAGAATCTTCCATTCACATGTTAACGTTGATAATATTTCCTTGAGGGAAAATAAACTCTCAGAGTGCAATACATAAGTGGGGTGACAAAGGCTTGGGAGTATGCAAGTGTGAGGAAGCTTCAGTCTGAGTGAGTATAGGGAAACTTCCAAGGTTTTAATATGCTCCAGCTGAACACAAAGCTTTCTTTTTCGTCTCGTTTAAAGAACTACTATACACTAGTGGAATGTGTGGAATTGTAATAATAAGCGGAAAACTTTTATCTCCGCCGCCTCCTCGTCATCATCACCGCCACCACCAGAGAATTTACAAGTTTTCCCTTTCAAACGCATTATATTCAATAGATTTAGTCTTTTTTCAATTTAATACAACAAGGGCTCTAATGAAATTATTATGGTGTTTTAAGGCCTTAACCTTGGATTTCTCTCCCATCTCAATGCTCACACAAACTTTTTTTTTATTCCCCAGCATGGCAGGAATCACGGAAAGGAGCTTTGAAGGACAATACTATTATCTCTTATCAGCATCATATGGCTGCACTTTAGAGCAAAAGCAATACAATTGACTCCACATCTCAAGATTTACACAAACTTTTTATTCAAAAAAGAATGAAAATAAATGAAACTATTTTTTAGTAGTCTCACCAGCCACAGTCAGTCCGTCAGTCAGTCGGAGGCTGTTGAATCCAGCTGGATGGGAACACAGCTGGGAGTCAAAGCGACTCGATTGCAGGATTGCATGAAATGATGAAAGTAACATTGACTCTTGCCAAAGCTGAGAATGATGGTACTTTTAGCAAATACCCCCCAAAAAATTCAATATAATAAAGGAAATGGAGAGAGCTTTTCCACCAGCCTAAGGCATAAATGTCTACACCCGGAATTTACCTTACAGTTTTTCCTACCTTCCCTGCTTAAAGTGCCTGAGTTATTTATTAAAACGGAGCAACAAAATTCACTTTTTACTTGACTAGAGCTATATTATTATAGAAATAACAACTATGCATACTACGCACTCTACACTATATAAATCTATATATGCATAAAAATATACACTATATATACATAAATATTCATACTTTGTATATACTTTTATGCGTATAAAGATAAGTGTATGTGAACATTTTATCCACTCTTTATTTCTCAACATCGTACCGCAGAATCTCATGGAGCCGTGTCCCCGCAGGTATTGATATGGACTGTGCAGCCGTGCAGTGATATTATATTTCCCATTTCTCTCCCATTAAATATTTTGGTGTCTTTTACGTAAACGTACATTTCCTATACTTTACTCCCTAAATTCCACCTAGCCCGGTTATTACTTTTCTTAATTTCCCGTCAAAGCTGTTGACGTTTCACAAATAGATTGGCTCAGCTTCCTAGAATGAGGATTTTAAATATTAACGGTACATCTTATATGTAGAGCGTGCAGATCTGGATGTCAAAGTCCTACAAATATATATTTATAGGACTTTTACATTGTATATAACAATACACACGCAGTATTAACATTATAGTAGCTTCATTTATATACTAAAGTATATATAACATAACTTCCTATACATATAACTACTTCTTAATAAGTGTGAGTTCGGGATACGCTGTACTTAAGAAGTAACTTACAGTGTGTAGTTGAGCATTCTCAAAAAATCTTGACTGCTTCCCATTAAAAAAATCTCGAACACCCAGATTCCGGCTTGATCCATTGCTGCTCCTGCGGGCTCGCTTAGTTCCATACTTGAACTTTCCCCATAAGTACAAAAAGTCCCCAAAGGTAGGAAGCAGTCGATTTTGGCTTACACGTGGAGTCCTGGACTTCAAAGGAGGGGTCCTTACGGTAATTGGGCACTAAAAACGGTGCAAATGGCGGCGATAGATCCTGGAAAAAAGCTCAGTCACAAAAATTGAGCTATGAAATTGGAAGATGCATGTTATATTTAAGCGCTGTTATATTATAAATGGTGCTATAAGGATGTTGTACGTAGAAAAATAATGTTTGGCTATGACTTCGGACTTTATATTCATACTCCCGCTATAGATATGACAATTATAAACAAGTATATAGAGAAATACATTGTAAGCACCTAAACGTTATAATAGATAATGTATAAGGGAGAGGGAAAAAAATAGCAACTCGGACGAAAAGGTTTGCTTGTTGCTGCTGTTGCAGCACAGGGGCAGCAGCATGTACATGTGACTTGTTACAAACCATTGATCCATTAGCAGTTCGTCCTGCGAGGAGTTATGGTTTTTGCAAGCATCAGGAAAGATACAAGATCGGCAATGGGATTTACTTTTTACTAAAGCTCCGCCGCTTGTTAAGCGTTCTTGCAAGGAGTACGAAATGGCTGTGAACAAGCAACTTATTGGCAAGGAAGAAGGGGCGATAATAATGGTGAAGAATTGACAGGGATTTTCTGGCCATTTCCCTCATGGGGTACTCACAAAAGTTTGTTTTCCTCTCTGGCAAACGGAAACAAAAGTGAAATCTGACTCTTCACAGTTGGGGGAAAAAGGGAATTGTACCGAGGAAAAGATGCGAGAACAATCATTAACACACACACACAAGCTGAGAGGGAAAACGTGCCAAGTACGGTATCGCTTCATGGAATGTTCCACCAAGCCAAACCATACCAAAATACTGTTGGCATATGGTGAAAGCAATATCGTCAGTTTAAATCACTGACTCACCTACATCTTTTTAGCTTCCGTTGGTTAAGCAGGCATGGCATTTTATTTCGGTTTTTGAACGATGGTCTTGCTGTATTGACACGCGCTCCTTGCGGGAGATTCACACTGCGTTTTTACATGGGTTTTTACATATACACATATCTACTATATACAATACAAAATATACAATCTAAACGATACATAAAAATCCATTGCTATACGGACAGTTGTAATTTATATACTTGTGGGAAGTTCCCACTATACTATGCTTATAGAAGTTAGTAGTTATTATAGTTAAGCTTATAGAAGTTAGTAGTTATTTTAGTTAAGCTTATAGATTTTATATATACCTAAAGCTGAATTGTTATACAGTCCCATATATTTTTTCACTACCTTCATATTCTGTATAGACGAGCTAATGCACATATGTGTGATGTCCTGAAAGTATACGCTTGAAGTTAATCAGACCTAACCCGAAATACGTTTACAGTGTTTACACTTTTAGCAACTGCATTCCCCACACTTCACGTCCATGTGTAATGCAAAACCTTTATTTTTCTTTCCGCTCACACTCAACTTTTCCCAGGTGTCTGCAGTAGTGGGTGTATATATGTAGAGTATATACCTAGTACTGTTTATTCCCCACGTACATCTATTCTCCCTGTCAAGCATACAAATCTCACTTGGACAGTCTGAGACTCCAAATTCAACAACACACGGCCAGAGAGCTATCGAGACAACTAAGAAATTCTGTAAACGTGAGATTCTGTCATAATTACTATCTGTAGTACGGTGTCTAGATTGCCATTGCGACATGTACACGTGTAACCAACAGAGTCAATTTCAGCACATAAACTGAAATAAATAACGAAGAGTACAAGGACCCGTTGCTAAAATCTCTCAAGGTTATAAGTATATTTAAATATGTCCGTACGAAGAGATCAGTCGCATTCCCTCGGGCAGCTTGGCCATTTGCAACCAGAAACACTGTAAAGCAATACTTAAATAATAGACAAGTTTTAAGTACCCTACTAAATACACTACAGCCATGTAATCAGTAAGAGAGAGAGAGAGAAATCTGAAACTCACCCGCATAGAAATGGAATCCGAAGGCCGGAGCGTGCCAATTTATTAGATGACAAATGACTGCAGAACTAATCGGATTTCTATTTAAAATCCCCGAACCGAGTGCTGTCCATAGAATCTCGGTTTTCGGACAAGCTTGACAATATTGAGATGGTTAAATCCAAGGTTAGTATCCATATGGAGCGGTGTGTTGATCATATTTCCAGAGACAGTATGTGACTATCTCGGTTACATTAATCAGTCCTATACAGTTGAGAGTTACACCGAGAGTAAAATACAGAATGTTCTTTCCAGTCTTCTTGATCCGCTCGTACAAGGCAAATAATCGGACTTCTGTTAACAAACCCAACGATACATTTCTGCATACAAATTTTACGCAACAATGAATTTCTGCACACAATTCAACATTTAAGCGGCTGCACCTAACTACAAACAAATTTCTATATCCAACTAAAGATAAATTTCTATACCCAACTAAAAACAAATTTCTATACCCAACTAAAAACAAATTTCTATACCCAACTAAAAATAAAGTTCTATACCCAACTAGAAATAAATTTCTATACCCAACTAAAAATACTGTTCCCAAATTAAATAATTGTGTTCATCCAACCAAATAAATCCTATAAATAGAAATAAAGGTATGAAACAAAGCAAAAACATTTACGAATTTTAACGACCGTATGATTATGATTTGGATACAGATGTTGAGATTGAGAAGTACATTCTGACTATATCTCCATATTTACAATACCCGGATAAATTTCTTGGAACAGCAGCACTCCAACGTGACTTCGATACCGAAATGACGACAGAAAGCTAACCGAAGTACGAACATTGGGTACTTCCGTGCAGAGTCAAAAGTATTAATGATAAGTCTAACTTGTCTATAACAATGTTTGCAAAAGGAACAAACTTGTCCCGACTCCCGCTGGGATCCTCAAAGATTAGGATCAGTACCGAAATTGATGAAGAGATTTGAAATGAATAGACCGCCACAAACCACATTACATATATTTCAAATCCGTCATTATACCGATCAACGAGTAGTGACATCTAGTAGAGTGATCGCGGAAGCATATAATTTGGGTATTTTATTTAAATGTAGAAATATTAGAAACGACTGATGTTGAACTTTATATTATTATTGAATTAATAATGTATCGGCAAACCTAATGAATTTAGCATCTGTTGACCAAGCGGCTTTTCTGCTGCGGTCGTACGATCGTCAGCTATACGTTTCCCATTTTAATGTCAAAGCTTTTAATGCACTCGTTGTTTTGTGTGGTTTTACTTTTACTACACCAAACTACGACGTAAAATCCGGCCAGAGTTGAAAATACTATGGAAACCTGGGTAGAAAGGAGAAATGATCCAGTGATTGACCGTAGAAACGAATATTTCAAAGAGTAAGTTGACCTATATATTTCAAAGCTGTAGGGGGCGACAATTTGAAATATGGCAACCACATGAAGCCAAATCATTAAACCGCATTTCAAATATTATATTATGTATACTCGAGATTGTATTTCATTCAAGCTTTCACGTCACTTGCAGCATAGCGGATATTAAATAATTACTGGATTTGTCAGTTTATGCTTGACTCACCTAAGTTTCCTTTGAAAATTCTTTGATCCCCGGAGTCTACATATGTGAAAATATAATTATTATAGTTTAAGGTAAATTAGATTTACAAATCCTTTGTCTTTGTTATAGTTCTTTTGTTCTTATTAGTGTACGAATGACAGAATTTCGTAGTAAAACCTGACCCGAACATGTGCTTCAATAGTGACTAGATTATAAGTCAAGGTTTATGTCTCCACAAAACGGTTTGTTTTTGATCCGCAAGGACAACAGCCCAATTTGTAAAAACGATTCCACCAGCAATTAATTTCCATTTCCTTTTGTTAAATGATGCGGGAAAAATTGCTCATGAAAATATAAACTTCCCTTGTCATTTACACTATATATATATACATATAGCATCTGTATAAATTACCAAGATCAAGGCAGTCCTTATGGTCATAACGTATAACACGTGTTTTTTATAAGTCCAATTACACTTTACATCAGTTCATTCTTTTAAAAAAGATCTCATACATGTTATCCATCGGTCGACTCGTCAAGCCTGTCCTGTGAATAACCCTTTGATTCAAGCTGAAGTTGACGTTTTCTAGTCTGGAGAGCATTTGGAGTGAGCCAAATTTTGGAATTACTATTTACGTAAATACACAAATAGGTTAATTGCATGGGGTTCTAAATAAATCTGTCTAAAATGTTTTTTTATACCTAGCAGCGTAGCCTGAACGTATAGTATAATATCACGGAAAATTATATATAGTAGAAAAAGATTGTAAACACACAATTTATCCCGGTTTTTGTTCTACATCTGTAAAGCTTTTCCTATTATACACTGCATTTGACAGGCCATCACTGCTTGAGCGACGTTTTGAGGTTGGACTTCATTGGTTGTGGGCGGAATAATAGGCTAACTATTAGCATATATGCGTTATTCGCATATAAAATTCTTTACAACAAAAATATGAAAACAGGATATTCATTGTCCATGTTTTTAATACTTAAATTCCCGGGATTCTAAGGAGTTTAAGTATAGTTTTAAAATAATTAAATAGACTGCAATTTAAGTAAATACGTTCAATTAACGTTTAATTATTAAAGTAATTTCCAAAACTGGCGGGAGAATGTCGCGGCAATAATTTTGACAAATGGATTTCTATCCACCTACAAAAACTGCAATAACATGGCTGGAAAGGCATTTAAATCCGTTTAATGTTCACATGCTGTGAAGAAAGATTTATGAAATAGTTGTAGTAGCTTATACATGTACACAGAACTTAATGTAAGTACAGAAAGCCCTGCTATGGCGGCAAAGGGATGTCCAGCGTATTAAGGAGATAACCTGCAAAGGGGATAACTTATCAGGCGATAAAGAGCTTACATGGGGAAGGTTGCTGTATGTGTGTACAGTTGTGAATAGGAACTGCAATATGGGGAATATAATGCAAAGACTATGGTGTATTTTTTTGAGGTCAGGGCTTGCTAAATGAGTAATTCTCCTTAACGATAACATTTAGGGTTTATTTCTGGAGAGAAAAGTAATTGTGGGGAGACGGAGAGGGCAAGAAGAAGTCTGGAATGGTTACTAAACTTACGGGTAGAACTGTTATATGGAGTCATAAAAAAATGGCGAATGAAAATTCTCCGTATGGACACTGCCCGTTTTGCTACTGGTGCTGGCTGAGTATTTTATACACTTTTTACAAGCAAAACCAGGATGATGAAAAGGTGGAAGGGTTGTGTGTGTATGTATGTGTGTGTGCATTTCCATGTATACAAATACATTTTTTTTTGGTCAGGGGATAAAAGGTCCCAGAATGGTTACTTATTATGTGATTGCAATCTTAAAGGATTTTTCTTACCACACAGCTTCCCTATTTATATAAGAATCCCAATAAATTAAACTCGGACTGGAGTTTGAGTCGTAAAGAAGGCAACTGACTGACCGTTAAGATCAATTTTACCAGTTGGTCCAGCAGCAGAAAGAAAATAAAGTGCTTCTCGCTTCCTCTATCATCTCTCTTGTTCTGCTCCGGTGACTCACCCATTTAACTTCCACACACACTTCCCATCATTTGTCTCCACCTTGCTCACCCAATGTTTTTTTACTGTCTGCAAGTAGATTTAAGTCCAATAAATATTCCTCCCTTCAAACTCCCTTCTTCCAGGTTGGGAACACACGCAGAGATACAGATTCCGTAGTGCAAACAAAATGTTGAGAATTTGAATACATCTTAAAAAACTATTTATTTACTAACCAATTATCCTAGGTTATACTTACAAACTTCTAAATTATAGCATGTATACTAGAAAAAATAAATTCCAAATTATACTGACAAAAATTCCAAAATCATACGGGTAAAAATTCTAAATAGTAATGCTTTGAAAATTCCAAATTGCATTGGAAAAATTTCAAAAATGCTGAAAAATCAAAAATTCTTATAAAATTTCACATGGTTTTGAAAAAAAAATCTTAAGTGTGCTTTAAAAATTCCAAAGTAGGTATGCTTAAAAGATTATTATAAAAATTCTAAATGGTGCACTTACATGGACACTTGAACTATAAATTGCAAAAAAGTACAGCAATGCTGAAGGTCATTACGAAGGAATTAGAGGAAGCAAATAATGAAAGTTAAAATTAGCTCTTCCATGAAATGGCATAGAATTTCCCTATATTCTTGGACCACTAAGTATATCTCAAGTACAAATAGAAAAACAACGACAATTTAATATGCGGAAATGTTTTTTGTAGATTTAAATCCTTCACAATGCTAGTATTTCAACATGATTAATTCATTCTTCAACTTGCATTCTTTATTCATTCCCAAATGAAGTTTATATTGTGTTCCTCTTGTGAATGGGGCAAGAATAGAAATAGTGATCTCAAAAAATAATAATAAACTGACTCACTCCTTTTTTGAGACAAAAAAGAAAAAAAAATAGTTGTCGTGAGCTATACAAAAACACAATACACGAGACCGAAAGCGGACCAAGAGGTTCATTTTCACCCAATTATACAGTACATCTTATAAATGACAACAAAAGTGAAGTTGATTTGAAAGGAATGAGAGAAAGAGAGACAGAGTACGCAATGTTTGTGTCTGTAGTAATATTATTGAGGATTTCATTGCGGATAGAAAGCTGATTAGGGACGAAGGCATGATGACATTGTATAATATGCAATGAAATGAATTTTCTCGCTCGGCAAACAAACACAGAGAACATGCAGCGACGGAATGATGAAAGCTTTGAAGTTACACACATGACAACAACAATAAAAGGGAAGTTCAGCTTCAATGACTATAATCTTAAGAGCTTTTGGCACTTAATATAAATTGTGGGACAGTGCTGCGAAAAACATGAATCCACAATATGTACATATCTATACGTAGGAAGAATACATGTAGTATGTACGTATGTATTAAGCATATGAGTACAAAAGTTCCTTCCATTCAACAATATCTTACAAGTAATAAGGCTTTGGCGTCATTATTTTTTCTCAATATAAAGCGCCGTCAAGCCACTTATTGATTGTAAAAATTACTCCTTCCACCTACATTCTCGCCAGCAGGAGCAGCAGCAGAAGAACCAAGCAGCTTCGTCATCTTCCAATCATTTGTCCTTCAAATTTAACTCATCCCTCCGTCATCTGCAAAAGCGTCCGAATGATTGAGTTCAGCCAACAGCTTTATATTAACGCCTTTTGCCTCAATTCAAGCGACTTTGGCTGATCAATGCAATCATTTTTGCTTGAATTCTATCTTTCTTTAGGAGGAAGATCAGTGAAAGAATATTTCTTTCGCTGGTAGAATTCATTCATTTAGGTATAGATTCACTCAGTTTTTGCTGGATTTTATCATTTTCCACTGGATTTAATCTCTTTTTTTTACTGAATTTACGTATTTTCTACCGGATTTCATCATTTTCTGCAGGATTTGAGCATTTTTCTACGGGATTTAATCATTATACACTGGGTTCAATCATATTTGACTGAATTTAATAATTTAACGGAGCCAACGAGTTAAATAAATCTCTCCCAAAGTCAAAGTCAGTTCAGATAGGAAACAGTTTATGGATTTTTATGAAGGCGGGAATTAAAATTGAAATATTAAGCCGTCGTAGGTTGTCAAAGCTGGGCATGGGAAGGAGGCGACAGTGTGAGAAGGAAAAAATGAAACGGAAGCGAAGCGTGCAGTTCGGCGGCGTCAGATCGAAGGGAATCCCCGCACCGTAATAGAAGATAAATCTTTGGCTTCGACTTCTACTGATATTTTTATCAAAAAAAACATTCTGAATCAAACCCAAAAGGAAGGAAATGTCATTTGCAATGCCGGTTGTGTCTTCACTTTATCTTTGGAGTCTGATAGATTTTTAAAATAGAAATAAATTATGCGATTATGGAATACTAATAGTCAGTCAGTCGATTAGCTTAGCTAGCAATTTTCGCCAATAATGCTAATAGAAATAACTTGGGAAATCTCTGCTTAAAATTCAATAAAAAACTAGCAAAGATTTAAAAATAAAATGAAAATTAATTTGCCAAAAAATAGAAGTAAAGATAAGAAAATTAGTTGGCAGGACTAATCGGGAATTATTTCTAACTTAAGATTAGTAAGTTTCTTGCTCAAAGAGCTGACAAGATTAAAAATATAATAATTGGGTCAGACCTCTGAGGAAAACTAATTTAAAATGGATCAGGAACCAGGAAGGTCAACAGTGAGGCTAATATATCTGTACTATCCCATTCATACGCACGAACTTCCTGAAGGAAACTGAAAGTTTTGGTAGTCCGTGCACGTGAAATGACACGAGCACTAAAAGTCTTAAAAGTCAAGACTTCCCTCCTTTTCCGGGACGGACTGGTCAAATAAAAATTTCGAGCTTAGCCCGATTCCGACCCGAACCATATACCATAGTAATAATGATAATCCTATCCGAATCCCGTTTTACTCTTTTTTCTTATATCTTGTTTGGCTACTTATTATATTAAAGTGGTGGTGAATGTTTGGGAAGTCAGGCAGGCAGAACTAAGTCGGAGGGTAGCGCTGATAAGGTTGGCTGAATGACTGCGGCCGCCTTCATGTATGAACTACTATTTTGTCCATTCAGTTAGCTCAGCGCCCGTGTACACATGGAAATGATCACAAGTGTGTGATACCGCAGATGGACTAAATAGCTGTTTCAATTTCATTTAATATCCTGGCCCTGCTACACAGTATACAGTTCTATACTATCTCCCAACCATTCACTTTCCGTACAGTGATTGTAGTTTTTAGCGTTCCTCAGGGCGGTTTCCACAAGCATTCCTGCGGTACAGTGTTGTGGACTAGCTGAGGCTTGTATCTTGATTGAATGGCGTCCGTTCCCGTTGGCAATCCTGGATATCTGGATCTTCAGGGTTTTGGTTCCGTCATTGATGCTGGTAGTTTTGATCGTTGGGAATCTTTCGATTGACAATTTTTGGTCAGTGCTTTGTTTCTTCACGATCTTTTCTTCATTCGGGGTCATAGCTTGGTTTTCTTTGCTCGAGATGTCTACTTCTTTTTGGGATAGTAACTTTAGTTCCGGATCTTTGCTTTGTTCAGAACCATGCATGTCTATCTGTATAGCTAGGTGTAGTATCTGTATAGCTAAGTATAGTATCTGTATAGCTAGGTATAGTATCTGTATAGCTAGGTATAGTATCTGTATAGCTATGTATAGTATATGTATAGCTAGGTACAGTACCTCTAAAGCTAGGTATAGTATCTGTATAGACAGGTATAGCTTCAGTAAGGGTAAGTACCTAATTTCATTCGTTCGGGTTCTTAACTTTCTAAATTTCTAGTAGTTGATATGGGTTCATCGGTGACAGTGGTTTTGGACATTTGCGATATCCTGGTCCCGCACTAGTTTGCATCTTCGTCATTGACCCAATGATTATACTTATACATACAACAACCGCCCGAGAACCCGCACGGTACCGAATCAAGTACACGGGTAAATCCTCATGGTCAGGAAGATAACGAGCTTATTCTTTTCAATCTCCACACTGGTCAGTCCTAATCGGCAGCCACGTCCAGCTTTTTATCTCCTCTCCAGCATTTCTCATACAACAGTTTCCGAGAATTGTCGAAGACTTTTTGTGTTTTGTTATATCTGGTCCATAATTTTTCCTGTAGAAAAGTTTCCCTGGGTTTTTCAGAATCGGTTTCTGTATTTCTCGAAAAATCCTCTCTCTGTCAGTAATAAAATCATCGTTCACCTATAAAATCGTTTCTCTGTATTCTTCCCAAGGAACAGTTACGTAGAAATTTCTAAAAAATCCACTCTTTCCGCAAGTAATAATAGTATTATTGCATCATAACATCGTCTCAAAATATTTTACACTGAATACACATTAAACATATTTTCACAGAATTGTCTCCTTGAAATTTTCATAGAAGGGTAAGTAGGTCTCGTTTCAGTCGGCTCCGCTTGTAGTCCACAAGTACAAAATGAACAAAAGTTATCCCGGAATAATCATCTTTCTGATTTTGTGTAATCTTCATCCATTTATCCCGGATACGTATATACATAGGCTTAGGTATCATTTATTGCCGCTACACTTTCACTCCGATAGTAACTTAAGTAGTAGTTTCTCCGATTTGTCTAGAGTTGCAGATGTATTCTAAAAACAAAGATCGTAGCTATTGATGGGGAGGCTTGAGGATTAGGCTGGCAAAGTAGCTTCTTCAATTCCAGCTCCGCGACTGTTTACCCCCTAATCTTCAATATTGTATGTATACCGTGGAGATAGCAATTGTATGAAACTTTCTCCTATGTATGTTGGCTTGATGATGCCCAAGTTTTAAAGCCTTGATAAGAACTCAAGCACACACTTATCTCTCTTTCCAATACACTCGATGCTGCGTCATTAGTTCAAATCAGACTCTACTACAACCATCCTTGAACCACGCTTTAAATCGAAGTAATATACCTTCGGGACTGCATACGTTTGATCTTTGGACGAGCTTGCATTAGAGAATTATGTCATTGCGTAGGAGTACTGAATTATATAATTTATCCCCATACCCCATGTAAACGAGAAGTATAGAGAATTATAAAAGCTTTTAATGGAGAATCCTTGGAACTTATTGCAAAGTAGCGAATTACATCGATCCAGATAGTCGTCAAGCATAGTTGACGAGAATATAATTGCGTGAGTAAAATACTCCAGCATAGCAAAAAGCAGCATATTAATGAGCTCAGAAACGGAGGATTGTTCCGGATTTACTTGAGTAAACTGCTCATAAGTTCTATTTTACCATTTTAAATTTCAGGATTCCATTTCCAAAATATGAATCCCAAATATTACCTAGAAATATTAAACGGCTAATTGCCAATTGGAAAGCTCTCCGACGTTATAAGCATCCTCATAGAGACTTGATCAAATTAAAAAGTTAGTAGACCCAGCTATTTTAATTATGAGCCCTTGCAAATACAGCGAAACCATCCCAGAGATGTCAAACTGGTGAATATGCTGGAAATATGAGAAAGTTGAAGTGAATTCATTACGTTAATTGAATTTAAACATGTAAAGTAATTAGGTCGAAAATTACTACTAATGGTTATTGCCGACAATAAGAAGCGTCATGGAAGACGAAAGAGCGTCGTACAAGCGGAAATTGATGGAGGACGTAACAGATGGATGTATATGAATAGAATCTGAATTAGTGTCCGTACATAGTTCCTCGCACAATGTTGTTGCGTCAGAAAAAATAACTAGGAGAGTTGTACATATGTACTTACAAGATAGCAAAGAGCAACAAGCACAGTTACCTAGACTTCAATCTCTCGTTTCTCCCGGCATGTAGACTTTAATCAACCAAATTAATTAGCTCTGTGTATGAGGAAATAATGAAATTAGGAGCAAATTTCCTCCTCCTTACCTTCCCGACTACGAATGCACACTTGTATATATATACTTATGTACTTTACTTAGGTAGGTGGTCGGATGAGCATCCGCAGCCGTTTTCCTCGTCCGAGTAATTAGCTACCAAACTTATATTCTTGCTGACTGAGTAAGCTCTGTTTTGGTTTTAAAACTGCAAACGCAAGACTGTTTTATTAAAGACTGCGGGAAGACTACCAAACGGAAGAACATGGTTTTTGAGAAAGAGCACCAACCTTCTTGTTCTTGACTGTGTGTAGTACCTGCCGCCGGCCAATTTGCAAGTACACAAATTCCTATTTTAGCATAATCTCCAAGAAATTCTTGTAATATGCCAGATGTCTCGACCTATTTTGAGCAACGTTATTATTTGTATTCACAATATTTGTACTCACATTATTACATTCACATTATTGTGTTCCCATGTATTCCATTATTTATACAAGAGACTCTTCAAAGCCCTTCTACACCGGAATTCAAAGGAACTATTTGTACAAGAGCAGTAATTCAAATTTAGTCATGCCAGCAGCATTTTGATTTGGAAAATTCCTCGTAAAAGAAGTCGAGCATTTGCATGGGGGAGAGTTAAAGGCAGAAAATCCTATATATATACAGATATTTACGCAAAGTTCAAGTCCTGTAATTACGATATTACCATCAACAATACTGTCTTGCAGAAGGTCTGAGAGACCAGCATGTTGCGTCAGTGCAGCAGCTTCTGACTGATGAACAAAGATGTATGAACAAAGATGTTCGAAACTCATCAGCAGATTAGCCTTGGCAGGGAGCATTAGAGTATATAGTAGTATAAGATCTATCTTCTTGTAGTCATGTCTGAGCAATTAATTTCTTGCCTTAGACTTTCGGCGAAGGACTGGTTGCGGCTGAAGGCTAAACCTTCATGAATATTCTCGGGAGTTAAAAACCCTCCGCAGATCCATTATTTGAATGCATTCCACGTGAGCATTGAGGGTAAAGTAAACAGGAGCAGGACAGAGATAAATAGACTTGTACAGGATGATTTGGCTCAAATGAGTGCCTACAAGCATGCTGCAATCCCTTTGAAGTACTTGAAATTAGTGTAGTTTCGGTCTTTCGGTGGTGTGACGGGGTTGCAGGAGTCAACCATTGCACTGTTACCACCAGGGGGACGTAGCTTCCCGTCAATTCCACTGCCATTAATTCTCATTAGCACAAAGAATGCCATTTCCAGGTTTGATGGTATCCCTTGAACCACACAATGTCAGGATGGAACTGCCTATGACTGGAGAAACATACAGAATAAATAATTATTGTATGTAGATGAGCATGTGAAGAACAGCAGAAAACAATTTAAAAGGAACTGCAGATAATATAAGCAACTATACAGATAATAATACAAGAAAACCTGCCGTTGATAATATAAACAACTATACATGACAGTATAATAAAGTAACTATAGATGACAATATAAACGACTATATAGATGACAGTGAACTACCTATATAGATGATACTACGAGGAACTTCGGGGCCGATGCGAGTTTGGAGACATGAAGTGTATATGCGGAGCATCAAAGTGTACATGATTATTTGGGAATAATAATAAAACATACATATGCACATACGTTGACGGAAAGTAATGAAACGGAACGTGCATTAATGGCAGTTCACAGTCTTCACAGATGCAACCAACCTCACCGATCAACAATTTGCCACGCGATTCCTCTCGACCCGCAACTTCTTAAGGCGCGTCGTCAGCGGAGCAAGAAACCACGTACGTCGCAAATTGAATATATCCGGCTGATTTGCAAAAACGACGATTTTCCTTCTCGTGTGTATGTATACATATATGTACACGTGTATAAACAAATGTACCTCATCCTTATATATGTACATACATACTTACAACTTCATTCTGTTCTTCTTTGCTTGCACAATTTTATTACATCCTGTTAATATAAGTCTATTTCGCTCTCAGTCTGTATAGTGCTCCGTACTTAAATTTGTAGTGTTATTTATGCAAATCTTTTGCACTCCCTGTATAACTCTATTGCAATCTGTGCACAGCACATTTCTATTGCAGTTCCTTATAAATCTGTTGCAATTCTGGATTAAACTTTTTGGGGTTCGGATTTAACTTTCCAGTTACGTATTAAAGGATTGCGTTTTCTTACAAATCTTACCCCATTCTCACAGTACAATAACAGAATTCGAGAATATTTCTGCAAACTTTGCAACATTTTTTGCAAAAGTATCTAGCATATTGGGTTTTTATGCATGTGTTGATAGGTTTACCGATTATTTATTGTATTATTCAAAGTGCACATCTGCACTCACAATTTATGCAAGATTTTTAGCCACACAATTGTGAAGATGACGTAAGCTCGAGTGAAAGTTTAATGAAGTTTGATAGAATGCTTCACATAGCGATTGTCACCCGCTTCAACAATCTCGATCATTCCCATCGACACTTTAAACCCATGAGAGGCTGCAACTCATCCCTTCCACCCAATCCATTAGGACTCTCGGAAAAGTTTGATCATGCTTCCAAGGTTGATAACAGAGGAGCTCATCTCATGCAGTTGCTACATCACAAGGATGTGCTGAATTATTTATAAATCCAGCAATTTTCATTATCCAAAAAGAAAAAAAGGCTAGCACATGCTAATGTAAAAGTGCTCTTTTGGAGCGTTCCATAGGGAGCACAGTATTATGCCTGTACCTTAGCTCTGTGCTACTCTTTTCCATTCAATTCCCAGAAGTAATTCGTCGACCAAAATACACGGCCAATTTGCAAATATTTTGCAAAGTTTATCTAAATAGAGGCTGAATTACATTGAATTCCAGATGAAAAGCTCCGTTCTATACGAGATTCCTTGGTTGATCAGAAATAAGTAGTTTCCATAGTCGCTTTTTATATACACGGCTACAATCTACAGTAGGGTTGCATCTGTAGAGAATCGGAATGTTTGATGTTACCTCATCATAAGATTCCGTCTCGCGAGTAGAGCAGAGAATCTTTTATTTGGTAGCTCCTATACAAGGAATTTCATATCGGGACAGTAATGGAACGCGAGGAGGCCGAACGGAAGAACAAATCATAACGTTGTTAGGAGAGACCCTTATTTCCTACAGAAAACAACGTTGTGCTGTGTGTTTGTTTGTGTATACATACGGAACATCAAAATACGAGATACTTACGCCACCCGCTTCGGATGTTTAGCGTGTCCGCAGATTCTCAGAATAGTCCCTTTGGAACAATAACCCCTTTTCTTCCCCACTATAATCTTTGTACTTTGGGAAATGCAAGTCCGTTATGTGTGCAAGGGAAAGTATTCCCAGCTCCCAATCTTGCTACTGATAAAGAATAAGTATCAGTGGTCGTACATACATAGTCTTCGCGGCAGGTAATACTTCCGCTGACGAGCTTGACGATACTTATGTGGATGGGCAATCTTGACTTGAAGCTAACTAAGCAAAGTATGTTCCTCATGTTTGGCTATGTGGAATGGTAGAGATTCCACGAGAGGTACTACATTAGTGAGAGAGCCAAAAGTTGGATGTTAAGGAATAAGAGATCGATCTCTCTACAATGTAAACCCTCTGTTACAGATATCTATATGTCAGCCTGGAAGAAGAAACAACAAAGCTCGGGAAAATATTCGTTTTCCCCATTTTAGTTTGCTTATTCCGTTTCCGCCGACACTGATGATGTCTGACTTTGGCGAGATTCTAAAGCTTCCTCCGTCCCTAATCATATTCGAGGAGGCAGTCGCTGTAAAAGTTAAAAAGGACAAAATCTATTACGAATACATTTGGTTCTTCCAGCACTTGTTTCCGTCTCCCAGCACTTCTTTCCATCTTCCAGCACTCCTTTCCAATTCTGAGCATTCACATCACATGGATTTTTAATGCAACCTGATTGAGGGTCGATTTCTTGGAGAGACTACTCCTTTAGTATTTAATGTCTTCAGTAGTTCCATTTAGTTGCCTCCACTTCCTTGAATTCGAACGACGAACGGTCGTTAGTACTTCGATGTGCTTGTCTTACTACAGTAAAAGGTCTTCTTCGATCAAGTATAGAGGTCTTTAAAGTTCGATAATACCAACATCTTAGGTAGTTCGACATAAACTAACATCTTCTGTAGTTCGACATAAACCAACATCTTCGGTAATTCGACATAAACCAACATCCTAGGAAGTTCTATAAAAACCTACGTATTCCGCAGTTCGATCCCCAATACTCAAGGCCTTGGGGGATGCCTCGGAAATCCAGGTCTTCCTTATTGCGCTACAATTGAGTGAGTTCAGTAGTTTAGTAAGTCAACGTCTTCATTAGGTTAATGTAGTTAAAATCCTGAGAAATTCCACGTGACCAAATCTTGAGTGGTTTAAGAGCATCAATAACTAGAATGGTTCGCTGGATTTAATCTTCCAAGTGCTCTTGTGTACTGCATTGCGCCAAATAGACGGACTAAAGCTGAACATAAAGATTCCCTTATTATTAGTGTGTAACTGATATACATGCACAAATAGAATATTTTCTAGGTGAGAGTTCATCAACCGCCAGGTGTGGAAGCACATGTCACCCCACACGCGAATATATTACATAAGAATTACAAAGGAGATCAGTGGGATAGTGTGAATATAGGAGCTTGACAACGACTGTGCAAGTTTTTTGGATTTCCAGGTAGTCTACAATATAGTAAATAAGTGCGTATAATTGCCCATCGTACTGTACATCAACCTCCACGTGTATGTGCAAAAAAAACTAACAAGATAAAAAAATAAACTCAAGGGAATGTAATGAAGATAGCGATGTGAAAAAGTTTCGCAATTAGCATTCACAACTTTCTCACTATTCTTGGCTTCCGAATCTATCACATTATTACTTTCCCCTATGTATACCTACGAATCCTACATCTCTGCGTGACGGGGACAAGGAGCGTTCGTTAGGATTCCATTCAGGTTCAATGATCAGGGGCACTGTAGTTCACACAGCCAATTTTTGAATAAACATGATAAAAATACACCTTTTATGTTTATATTAGAAAAAGCAGCTTTCAAAATAATGATTTGTTAATCATCTAAAATTGAAATACAGGAAGTATTAGAAAATGAAGGTAGAGAGTCGTTAATGATGAGATTGAGCACGGAAATAATTACCTAAAAGCCGGGAATAACAAATTCATAAATCCAGGAAAAATAATCCTATAAAACTTAAAACAATACTTCTAAAATTAACAAAATACTTCTTAAATTTAAAAAACACTTCTAAATTTGAAAAAAATACTTCTAAAAATCTAGACAAAACACTTCTTAAAATCTTCAAAGTTTCTAGAATGTAGACAAAATACATTTAAACATCAAGAAAAACATAAATCTGGGGAAAATAATTATTTACGAAAAATAAAGTTAAGATTTCCCCTATCTATCTACAGAATCTAGAAACCTACAAATCCCAATAGTTAAAGTAGGATGAGAAGCCGAAGGAGCGAATCATGTGTGTGGTATTTGTCACCGATTTCGCAAAATATCCAATAAAGGTAAAACGTGTGTCCATTGATTTTCCTTGCGAAAGAAGGCGATTAATCTTGCCGTCCCTCCTCAATTGGCTAAGGCCTCGGAAGAGATTGGTGACCGACTGGATTTCTTCCAGCCTGACGTGCATACTCGTTGGCTGGAGTACGCACGGTAATAACTCGTGTGCAACCTTATACTTGAGGAGCACAAATGTAAATAATGAACCTTCAGAGACAAATTAGGGTTCTCGCAGCCATGTATAAAGTATACATACTCGTGAACCTCTTCCTTTCCCTGCCAGTGACTTTTACTCACACTCTCAGCAGAGTTACTACAACAAGAACTTTCCCGGTTTCGGGGAATAGGGAACATCTGCAATAATGCGGTGTAAACAAGGAAAGGAGCACGCACACATAGACAAAACCAATTCGGAATAGAAAGACAATCAGAGATATAAAACGTCACTGGGAACTAATGACCCCAGGTGAAAATCCGACAATCCGAAAAAGTCCAGAAAATACTCCTGAGGGACGGAGTACCACTCGTCGTTTCTTAATTTCGTTCTTATCGTTCAGGGACTTTAGGGGTGTTGTTTGCCATTTCTGAGACATCTTTACATAATTTCATTCATATCGTTCAGGGCCTTCTGCAGTTGCAATAACCTTTGAGACATCGTTATTGCACTGTTCGAGGGAATTTCACAAACACTGATTACTCCGGGAAACTTGCATTTTGTTATTAAAGTAGTAGCATTTTCATTTCTCCTGTATGTACACTGCTCCGTTCACGAAGCAAAATCCTTTTTTGTGCCAATTAAGCCCGTCACAGATCTCGGCATGTAGGCGGCATGATTAGAGCATAAAAGCTTGTTGCAACTTGTAAGTTGTTTACTGCCGCTGTCGTTATTTTCGTCACACAAGTTTTCACATCACTGGAATGAATGTCAATGTAACACTTGCGGGTCCCATTTTGATTTTCTTCTTATTAGCTCTGCATGCATAAATGTATGATGAAGCCACCATCAGTATGAATAACCTCAATAAAATCCCGAATAGTATGTATATAAATATACCTGGCAGTTCAAGTTCATTATTGCCGTCATCTGTAGATACACAAGCTTATATATGTGTTTATTGTTTGCATATATGTGTGTATTGCAAATATAGTATAAGCCTCTTTGTCGTCTGTATACATACATATACAATCTACATCCTCCCAAATTGTGGAACGCTTTTACAAATTAATTAATTTATTTTGCAGGTTATTTACTAAACTCTACTAATGGATGACGTGTTTAAACAACTTTGCTTTTGAATGCCGCTGAGGGTTTGGGCTTTGCATAGCAAGAGTATTATAGATACTTCTTTGCAATGAATAAATAAGAGCGGGCAACCTCCAGGAAAAACCGCAGTTTTGTGTTGCCTATATAGTGTTTGTGCTTGTATTAAGCTTATTAAGAGCTAAGTTCCTGAGACTGGGTAAGTAGCAACTTGTTATTTAAGTGTGAACCCGACAAAAGCTTGGCATTATAAAGGTATACAGAGTTATGGCTTCAAAGCCTTATGCCTGACACGAATGTGACAAACGACTTACGAGATTCAAAATCCGATTGTTTTCTCTTTACCAGCAGGGTCCCGTAAAGTCCGAATACTAAAGACCGTTGAGGAAGCAGCAGTAATTCACGGCACAAGATGACAAACGGAAAGAACATTAAAGGACAGCAAGCATAGATGAAAGTGACGGCTGAAAGGACTTGACGAGGTAAAATACTCCATACGGACTGAAAGGCATTCAAGTCATCGTCGTCGTGTACAGTATTGAACCGTGAAAACAAGTACCGGAGTCGGAAGATTCGAAGGTTCAAAAGCACAAACAGCCTTTTTGGTTTACAACTCTCAGAAGCAGCAGCGGGATTTTATTTGCTCCTTCGCACACAAGAACCCAACAAGTATACTTATACTCTATAAGCAAGTATAGTTATAATCTATAAGCAAGTATACTTATAATCTATAAGCAAGTATACTTATAGTCTATAAACAAGTATACTTATAGTCTAAACAACTATACCTCAATCTAAACAAGTATCTATACTACAATCTATAGAACAGAGACAGGATGACAAAAGTCATGTAGAAAGGTTGAAGGCGGACATTCTATAAACATACCTTGTGAGAATTCAGATATACCCGGAAAATTCAGATATACAAGAACATTCAATTAGTACAACCGCGAGTAATTCTAATCCTTGCCAGGACTTGATACACTTAGGAGATTTATTCTAAGAAGAGGAAAATACACAGTAAATAAATCCACTC
This sequence comes from Lipothrix lubbocki, assembly GCA_034696945.1. NCBI lineage: Eukaryota > Metazoa > Arthropoda > Collembola > Symphypleona > Sminthuridae > Lipothrix > Lipothrix lubbocki. The sequence continues at coordinate 44,533 of JAQGAK010000270.1, forward strand.
AATTAGCTTGAGTGTCACGGAAGGAAGGATTCAGCAAGAAAAAACGAGGCAACCAGTATTTACTTTTAGTACTTATCTTCTGAGATTTCGGAAGGAGGAAGTTACTGCTGCTTAACGTAATCACGTTTCTCGGTGTTACCGAAGTGTAACAAAGTATAGAATATCTTTAGTGTGTAACTAAAACAGTTTTATCCGAGGTATTTCAGAGAACCGAACGCTATATAGTCTCTATATTATTATATACATACAAGCTAAAATCATTCAAGATGGGCAGCCCCGGAAACAGTGGGGAAAAATCCGAAACCGTTACCATCGCTCTGGTCGCGATTGTTGTCTTTGGAACCGCGCTGGTACTCATCCTGCTCTTGTGCTACGCCTGCGTCCTCCGGCGACTTTGTTGCCCGGATTTCGGACGCTCCAAGTCCCACCACCATGCTACCCGAAGCACAACCACACAACATACTTCCTGCGACATCACAAGATTGGATACTCTAACCACTGAGCGATCACCTTCGTAAATTGTTAACTACTGGTTTTCCCATTTTGTCGAACCCATTTTTATTTTTTTAAACGTCTTTATTAAGTTACACAGGAGCAAATGAGCCCATATTTCTATTCTGGAGATTAATAATCTAGTTGGAATTTACTGGCAACATGACGACACAACTCCATTATTTGTAAATCGTAACTTTCTAAAAATACCAAAAACTCACTAGTAATCTTTAATGTAAAACAATCTTCTGTACTGAAACTCAATTATGTATATTAATTATAATTATTATATTATACTAAACTGGCACTAATACCTTACCATTTTTAGTTATAGAATTTCAACAAAAGTATTTGGCTTATAAATAAATTTAAATTATTTCTTATTCATTTATTCAAACGGGTTACCGGTGGTAAATACAAAATTCTGTTAAATTAATTTAATGTAACAACAATTTACTAAATTATTATTTTTGCAGATCTAATAAATTCAATCCTTACCTTGAATAAGATGAACTCGATAACTCGATCTTATTAGTCATTTAGACATTTTATGTAACTTATTGTAATTTAAATTAATTTACTTACTGTTGCTTTTATAAATTAAAATTTGTTTATTATAATTTAAAATAATTATAGCAAATAAACTTTTAATGCTTATATATTTGTCGTCAGGTCGGTAATCGTACTATATGGATATGTTGTTTCCGGAGTTTATTGTAAAACAATTATTATTGTAGCATCGGAATACTTAACGGGATGTACACGTCTTAATTAAAGTATGAATTAAACTAGTTAATGTACCGTAATTGGTTAAATAAGATTACAGGTGAAAGCTATTCACTATTTAATTATTAGTTTATAGATTTAAATTCTAGCATTAAAGATTTGTACATAAGAACTAACACAAATGTAATTATGGGATGTACGTAACAAAAACAAAATGTAATTATGCAGCTCCCGTTTCCCCGAAATGCTGTTTAGCTTAATGAAGTCTATAAATTATTGAATTAGCCTGTCTACATCTATACATAAAACAGTATATTGTATATACTTATATCTATACATATTATATTATATCTATACAGGTAACGTAATAAATAAGTGAACCAAGTTCTCGTGTTGTTTTCCTCTTCTACTTATATTAAATGATTGTGAAAAGAAATTAAATTACATGGTAGCCTATTTAGATGTACGGCCACAATTAAATAGATATCCATGTGTACAATGCAAAGTAAACATCTTCAAGGTAGTGTAACACAGGATTAGGTGGGAGGATTAATTACATACCACCGTCGTCGAGTCTTGTTCTTTTGCTGTTATTATTACAGAGTAATAAAAACAATATATAAATTATTCAAGATTTTCACCATCCCTCTCGGGCAGAGCAGAGCTTGTAATCTTCGATAGAATATTTAAGTACCTGTATGTTGTGGATTAAAAATGAATAAATAAATTGCTGATATTATAGTACCAACTAAACATGGTTAATTTTAATACCACAGTGTCTGTGAGTTTATTCAAATCATTCGGTATATCTGAATAAGAAATGATATTAATTAGAATAATAATTACAATAATATTACGGCACTTGAGCAACCAAGGACGAGTGCGTAAATCAAGGCATGAGAAGCCGTTTAGCAAAAAGATGTGGACAGATATGTCAATAGAAATACATACAATAGATGAAATATTAGTAATGTCTGTACCACAACGCATCCAGAAATTGCGCGAAGTGGTAAAAGTGATAGAGTAACAACGAAGGACTTAAACTGGTAGCATTTAACAATCAAAAATAAAATCCGTCAAATAAATATATTTCAAATATTTACTTTAAGTTGCGTCAACGACAACGCTTACCATATTAAAAATTAACCAAAAACTTGTACAACGATATGGCAAATCAGCAGTGTACATGTAATCGTTATATTTTAATAACTTTGGACGCTAAAACTACATGCAACCACTTCTAAATAATTTTTAAGCATAAAATGTAATATTCGTCTTGCTACGCTACCTAATATCGATTCGATATGATTTGTTATTGAAACATCAAAATAGTATTTTTTTCTGCTATCACTACTTTCTTGACTTGAATTGTCTAATTGTCTACGATTTGATTGGAGCAGGTTTATTTGCGGAATTCATCCCTTTGCTGTCCAAATCCCCCCAAATTTCACCCTTGACCGATCTGACTTTTGAGTTGCTGAAGAATGGAGACGACCATATCACGCAGAGTCTAAATAAATAAATCAATGATGACGAAATCAGGTTAATTACTTCTATGCCTCCAATATATTTCTTATATTCAATAGCCAACAAACGTCACAGTCAGGGCTTGTTAAGTTGTAAACAATACCAATATTCCTAATTACCTGGGGTTTGCAGTGTTCTTCCAACCAGCTAAAAACACAGGCAGAGAGCTCCGTAAAGTTTGCCACACTCATCCCACAGTTGAATGAATGGAAAAGAGTATCCATTATAGCTTGGAACTACATTTTTGAAATAGTAATATTAATTAACAACGACTAATTAGTCATAATTAGATAGAGTTTCAATTAAATGTCAACTTCAAGTAATAAATGGATGTTCTTACAACTTGAAATTTAACTTCATCCGAGACTTGAAGAGCTGCGTTTCCAGGTTGGTTCTGATGAGCTTTTACAATTTGTTCGTAATTCACTTTCATGATTTGCAGAGCAACGACTTCCTTTCGCAAAGCAGTCAATTCATCCTCTTGTTTCTTCTTCTGCTGCAGCAAATACTGAAATAAGAACAAAGGCACAAATTAGTTTGGACCAAGTTCGGTGGACTAAACAAGCCATAATTTATGACAGTGGGAAATGCCATCACAGCATCAAAAACTGGAAGACTGCAAACGCAACAAATTATCATATACATAACTATCAATGTCAGCGTCGATACTGAGAAACCCGGCACACATACTACATATCTATTCCTACGTACTGGAGGAACTGCTTGGAGCCAGAAAGAAAATAGAACGAAGTAATTCACAACCGTCGTAAACTCCGCTGGAAATTATTAACGCACAATTACTTACGGGTTCATTTTCAGACATCAATTTACACGCTAAATAAACTCCATTGTGCGATGCCTTCAAATGTATACCACTTCCACAATCTTGCTTTCATTTTTTCGACTTATTTCACTAGACAGTACTGTGAATTGTGGCATGGGAAATATATATAATTATTACATATACGCATTCAAGATGCCCGAGCATCCGTCCTAAGCAATAACACATTCAAAGTATTATCCCTCCGTAAACAATATTGTCTTTTTGTTATAACAGCTATCATTTCATTCTCTCCACAACACCAGCACACATACAGTTTACATATTTCAGACGTTATCTGGCCTTAAAAGCTAGGAAATATTCTTCACGAGATAATAAAATAATGCAATCCTCAAAGACAATACATAAATGTTTACAGACGTCAGTTCGTGTGCTATACGAACTTTTATCAGTCTGGTAGCATTGGAACGTCTGTTAAACAGAGTGGTTTGTCTAAAACAAACAGATAATGCATACAATGCTGTAACTACCACTAGTAATTATTATCGAGAAGAAATAGTTATGATTGTATTTGATTAAATCCAAATACGATCAAACACAGACTGTACAGGGTAAATGACTTCATCGAGTTTGACAAATGCAACTCACTTGGATGTAATCAATGGATTTTTGTAGAATAGTCGCTTTACTCAATTTGTAGCCACTCAAAGAATCGTTTTGCTGACACATTGGAACCAATTCCTGGAGAGAGTCGTAACCCTTCTTGATGGCATCTCTTCTTTTCTGCTCCGCTTGTGTATGAGCCTCTCGTCGCCGCTCCTTGTAGCTCATACTCGATTTTCCATCGCTGTCTTCATCATCTGCATAAAACATACAATTCAAAACCATAATTAAACCATATACTTCTTTAAAAACATTGTACCGACAGAAACGAGGGCTAATCCTCATAAGAATGTGTTCATGTCAAGCTTTAACGAGCTGTACTATAAGTATAGATCTACTAGTTATGTATATACACGTTCCACTAAAATTATGATAAGTCCCTTAACATCCTCGTCAGCACGAAGGCATATACACGCATAGAATCACTGATAAAGTTCAAGATCAATTACGGTGGATCAAATCCGCTTTATTTATAATTTACGTAAGCAAACAACATGTGAGCTTCAACAAATTTGATTGGCGTGAAACTGCTTCAATCTCGTGATGGCTGAAGTATACCTCGGCTTAATTGGTAAATTGTAAAGCTTTAGCTTATTGCATTTTTGCATACAGTCCACAGTACATACCTGTGTTGTGTGCCGACGATGACAGCGTGTTAATAGATCCCGTACTGCTACATCTTGAAAACGGATACGGCTGCTCCTTCTCTGAAGGACTTACGGGCTCCAGTTTGAAAGAGTAATCTGGGAAGGAAGACGACAGATTTGGAATTAATTATTGAAGTCACAAAATATGCTACAAAAAAGTTTCGCATTATTATGACACACAATTTCTTTTCCTCATGGGACAAGAAATGAATTTTGGGCTTACAATATCTACTCTAACCTAACCTCTTGTTCTAATCTTTCTCGCCTGAACCTCATGCACCGATAATACTCAATACATATATCACTTAAACCAAGGAATTATCCCTTGTCTCAAAATTACTTCAAATACAAAAAAGATAAAAACATTACAGTCGTATTTAAACATCCCGTTTTAAATACTGTGGGGTTACTTTCTACTCTACCAGCTATTAGGTAATAAATTATAATTTAATATTACACATCAATATTTCGGAGACGGCCAACAATATAATTATTGCACCCTATATAATTAATATACCGACAAATCAAAATCAGCTATAAATAGTATTATTATAGATTATAGAGCTGTCGAATACGCTAGGTTTTGTCACGATTGCTTGTTTTTCTACGTCAACTGGATCATGATCTGCAGATTCTGGAAAAAAATCCCCCTTTCTAGGAGTTTGATGAAAGTTAAATGGGTATTATTTGGTTATCACTGATCATCATAAAGTGTCCGAGTCTCTGATTCAGCGGAATGTAATTAAATGTTAAATCCCCACAGAATAATCAATCACAATAAAAATATGTTTAAAATTTGTACCTAAAGTAGATCTACTTTATTAAATTAAATAGATATGATCCCATAAATACATATATTTCTGGGTTACATAATATAACATTTTTAAAAAAAGTTTAAATTACCTGGGTAATCACCACGACCACCACCAACGGACTTAAAATAAGTTAAATCCAGTTTCTACAAGGGAACTGCAGAAGAGCACTGCAACAACTGTTGGAAAAAAGAGATAATTATTATTTTACTGATACAATTTAGGAATCAAAATTGATGAAGTATACTTGTAAAGTTAAATACGCGCCGCGCCAGGACTATCAATGATCTCCTTCTGTTCCGTCTCCCCTCTCTTTCAATATTTATTATAAATACAAAAATTATATCTATATTAAAAGTAAAGTAAATGATTTCATATTTAGTATACCTATACATACCTTATAATATTAAATACAATAATTATAGGAATTACAAAAAAAATCCAACAAAAATCTATCAACTGAATAAGTCTCCTATTATATACTATAATATGTTTAAAAAAAGTGCGACGACAAATATTACATAAATATTAAATACAGTTATCAAGTATCAACACAATTTAAGCTTAAATACAATATTTATATCTCCTGAGACTATTCTTTTTAAGTATGGCTGAGCAATTGCCCAATAATAAACCTTATTAATAAAAACTTCTTTAACAGAGAGGAGACACTATATTTATGTATTATTAAGATAATTGTATAGATTTTATCACAGAATCCACTATAGCTTTTTTGAATTTAGTCCAATTATTTGTTTTGGGTTTAATATTGAATATTTTCTAATTACTTGAAAGTTCTTCTTCCGACGAATACAATAAATAAAATATGAGATTAAAAAATGGATTATATTTAAAATAAATTTTGTTTACCATTAAAATTGTAATAGTAATAATTATATAAAAAAAAGGAGCTCTCACCACCGCGGAGAATAATATGGAGGTATTGGCGCTTTCGACGTCATTCATAATAATTCTATTACTATTTACTACTATACATTAAATATGAGTTGTTCATATATAATGTTCAAAGTTCACATTCAATATTATTCTCAACAACTCAACTCACCACAACACGCAACTTTGGTACATTTGGTACTGATATGTACATATAAAGTGCTTATATAAGTAATATATATGTATCTCTCTAATCTCTATCACTCTCGTAGAGATAATATAAACATTCATAAAAATAATGAAGCCCAGCTATTAAATTGTACATTTAACTCAATATACCAATATATACATTTTGTATAGTTTAACCCACAAGTCTATTTAATAGTGCTCACAAAATCTCTCCGCACTTCAGTTCAAATGTCTTGAGTATATCGTGGGTGAAGTATCAAAAAGTACCAATTTTTGTGTTACAGGTATATAGAAATTGGTACTTTGGGATCCTTCGCCGACGATATACTTTTTCTACTCGTCCAATGTTTAGCCTTTCAGCCCCGCTGAGGCATTCTCCTTGAATTATTTCAATATTTCCCTTCGCCCCTATGTCTATTGCTTCTCCCTACCTCTACTGTGTTTATTATGCATAGTTTAATATTAAAATAAATGATCAATGCTGTCATCAATTCTCAGGACAAAATTGCAAATTATTGTCATCATTAAAATCAGGCCCTGTTTTAACATGTTAACGGTGTGAAAAAAGGCACACAGGCCCCCTTTTTTTTCTTAAAAAAAAAAGATGAGGGTGCCCCTCACAACGTTACAATTTTGATCTTTTCGACAAATTTTTCCCACAGCTCTAATCATGTTAAAATACGCTCTAATTAAAATGCATTAATTTTGCAACAAATAATTCAACTATAAAGTATTTACTAAATATTTTGACTAATAACAGACATTTTTTACAAATTATATGAATATTTTTTAAAAATTTCATGAATATATTTTAAAAATTACATGAATACTTTTTTAAAATTACATGAATGCTTTTTTAAAATTACATGAATATTTTTTAAAACTTACATGAATATATTTAAAACTTACATGAATATTTTTAAAAAATTACATGAATATTTTTTTAAAAGTACATATTTAAAAAAAATTACATGAATATTTTTTCTAAAGTACATATTTAAAAAAAATTACATGAATATTTTTTTTAAATGACAAATTCTTTTAAATGTAAAAAATATGTTTAAAACTATTAAATAAATATTTTTATAAAATGAAATACAAAAGGTTAAAGCAATAAATAAATATTTAAAAAAAAATGAAAAAATGTGTTTCAAACAATCAAATACACATTTTTAACAATTAAATAAATATTTTAAAAAATGTGTTTCAAACAATCAAATACACATTTTTAACAATTAAATAAATATTTTAAAAAATGAAATAAATATTTTAAAAAATGAAATAAATATCTTTCAAAGAATTAAATAAATATTTTAAAACATGAAATAAATATCTTTCAAAGAATTAAATAAATATTTTAAAACATGAAATAAACATCTTTCAAAGAATTAAATACATATTTAAAAAATTTAACTTAATGTGTTTAAAAAAGAGGGAAAAATTAAAAAATGTGTGTTAAAAAATTAAACGACTATTTTTAAGTAAATAAATATGCTTAAAAAATTTAATAAATACTTAAAAAATAATATTCGTACGCCGGCTTTTTCTAGGCCCATGGACTAGTTTAGTTAAAAAAATAATATATAAAAAAATTTGCTGAACTTTATTACTAAATTAATCGTTCACGTTGTTTAAACTTAAAACGAGCAAAAATAATCTCGCGGTCGGTAGGATTCGAACCTACGCTCCCAGAGGGAATCTGATTTCTAGTCAGACGCCTTAACCGCTCGGCCACGACCGCTTCTTGCAAGAGGATCCGTGAATTCATCCTTATAACCGAAATAACAGGGCGCTAACAGGATCAAAAGTCCTGTAATAGAATCGATTATATGGGTTTTAGTACCTATACTACCTCCCCATGTATGTACACTGATTATTACCTGTTTACAATAGACAACAAGAAGAAGCATTTGGCTGGTAAATATTCTGTATAACTTCCGTCTGGTGTTCGGCTTTATTATGTTCATGAAAACTCTATGTATAATATGCATGGTCTTCAAATCAAAGCAGCAGACTTCTCTATTCTTCATTCATGAATCATGAGATGAGATGAGATGATTTTCAGCCCTTGCCAAACTTGGCTATACTCATACTCAATGGAAAGTTAAGCTTGCAAATATTGTGAATGGCCAAGGCGAAGAGCAGGATGGGATTTTTCTTATCTACCGTTATTGCTAATGTACTGCAAATTTTATCAGACTATGTTGTACTCAATTTTATGCGATTTCCCTATCGTCCGCCAAGTATTACAAAGTACTAATTTCTATGTTCGAAGGTATACAAAAATACAAATTGGTACTTTAGGATCTTTCGTGAAATGTATGCGAACGGCTCAGAGGGATTATTAGTATTTATTTTTAAAATAATTAGTATTTATTTAAAAAATAATTAGTATTTATTTTTTTTTAAATTAGTATTTATTTTAAAAATAATTAGTATTTATTTTAAAAATAATTAGTATTTATTTTAAAAATAATTAGTACTTTTTTTAAAATAATTAGTATTTATTTAAAAAATAATTAGTACTTTTTTAAAAATAATTAGTACTTTTTTAAAAATAATTAGTACTTTTTTAAAAATAATTAGTATTTATTTTTAAAATAATAATTATTATTTTTATATTTTTTTTCTACTTGTTTAAAATCCTTTCCCCCAAATGTTATTAGTGAAAAATAAGGAAAATGGCAGAGATTCGACTCAGATTTATAAAAAATGAACTCGGATTCCAAAATATGCTCGAATTTCACAATTTGTATACTATACATTATATGCACTATACTATACTACAATATGGATATGTAATATGAAATTCCATGACTGTGAAAAGTAATAAATTGGAATTTAAAAAAAAGTCAATCGCGTCATTAATCATCATCAGTATATATGTACGGTCATTATTCACACATTCTCATCAACAATATGCTTACAAAACATTGAACAATTTTTCTCAATTCATTTTGCATTCATCATCATCATAAACGGTAAACATTGCGTTTTTCACAGGGCAACAGTACTATTCGCGTAAGTATAATATTTTTTTTAATTAATATGTTTTTTCATAACATCCTTCTTCATCATAAATTAGTTCATAATAATTCATTCATCGGTTTCCTCCAAATCGCATTTTTTTTAAGTATAATAATATAGTATAATAGCTTATTATACGGTAAACTTCATGAATATATTTACAGTACTAAATTATATAGATATACATTACATACATATACATACATGTATATATGTATGTACATACATATATACAATGTAGAGCTCACTCATTTTCTCGCATATATATATATAAGTATAATATTAGTATAGCATTCGTTATATAAGTTTCCTCATATGTCGTATGTACATACATACCGCATGCTCATTAAAATCCCTTACCTATAATTATACACATATATATGGTTATCTATCCTTTATTTAGTCAAATATACCTCATCATTTGTGGTAAGAGGTATTTTTACAATAAAAAAGAATCAGATTATATAATAATTAATCACCTTATATGTTAGTATAGATAATATATTACATATTTGCATCATGTTAGTTAATTGATCACCACGAAGATCTTACCTCTGTGTATACGTTCCATATACAGAAATGTATAAGTACTTGTATATAATAATAATTATATCCATGAGTCAATTTTTTTTGCGGGATAAGAAAACCTTAGCTCTGATGTTTTATTTATATATACAATTTCATCCTTATTAATTACATTTAAAATCCTTATACCTACAGTTCTCAGTGTAAATTTGTTAATAATAACGATATTAATGTACAGATATACATAATTATTATGCTTTACATATATATATATCCCCTAATTGTAATATATTTATGATGTGGTTTTTCCAAATGTATTAATTTACTAGAATTAATTAATTTTAGAATTTTTATTTAATTTTAAAATTAATTAACTGCACAATTAACAGCAAGGGTACTTCCACAGTTTTCCATACAGTTTAAAAAAGTCTATATATAGAATCTAAAACGCAGGGAATTCCTGCAAAATCCTGATTCCATATATGTATTTGTGTTGTTAAACTTTTTTGTTGTTGTTGTTGTTGTTGTTGCTCTTGTTCCTGTTGCAATGTTGTGCGACTTATAGCGTCTGTCAACCTTTTCTTTATTTTTTTCCTTCCGTTTTTACGAATTTTATTAAATACGAAACGCTCGCGGAGACCTGTATTTTTTTTATATACAATAATATTAGTGTGTGTGATCTTTATAGAAGGAGAGAACTACAAAAATATCCCAACTATATATTATATATGCCAAACCATGAACGTCTTCCGCTGGTACCCTTACTCTAATTATTTATTTATTTTTATTTTTAATTATTATTATTAGATACACCTGGTCACCGCCTCCGGTAACTTTATTAATTGAATATAGTTTTTATTTTTAACCACAATAATTTACTATTTTAGTATTGAATTGTTTAGCCACTCACCATAATACAATGCTCATCATTACTGACAAGTTCTTCGATCCTGTACACGGGGCATATATTAATGTACAAGAGAAGGGCATGTCAGTAGTGCTCACAATTATATGGTCAAGGGTTCATTTGACTTATTATATTTAATTATTCTGTACTTTAATGTTTGTGTGCGTGTGGAAAATGTAAAGTATATATTTTATTTATTTATTTTATTATTCATCAATTTATTTTTTGGATAGTACATTATAGACAGATATTTTTGTATGGATGTTCCTGTGTCAACTTAAAAATCCGATTTGTATTTTAAAATAATTAAATATTATAATAATTAAATATAATAATTATTAAATATAATTATTATATATTAATTATTATAGATAGCAATAGCCTTATAATTAGTACATTACTGCCTTAAATACTCAAGTCCTTTCAGAGATTTTGTGTATTTGTTTATAAATCATATGGCCTATAGTAGTCAATCTTAAATTTTATCTTCTAAGATATTCCTTATACAATTTACAACTATAATAATTATAGCTATTTATTATTTTATTGAAGCTTATTAGTATCTATAAGTATAGAAGGTATGTGTTGGCTCTAAAGCTTTATTAGTCATATATAGTTATATTACCCAGACATTAAAGCCTATATATATATATATATATATAGTGAATCCCATATAGGCATATTACATTATAAGACATATACCCAAGTAATACTAAGTACAGAGTTGAAGGAGGAGATTTTGAGAAAATTTTTATTAGTATTATTATTATTTTTTCCATTGAATCCTTGTTGCTTCATCTTTGCTGTGTGTATATGTTTTTTATTCATACAGATAGTAAGTACGGTTCTTTTTTTTATGTGTGTGTTATGGTTTCATACATCGCAGCCGTGTGAATAGTGAAAATCAAGTGTCGTGTTTTTCCCTTATAGTAATTATATATAAGTAAAGCAGTACATATTTACTTTTTATTACTTTTGTTGCATCATCACCGTCGTCAATAAATCCCGTTTTATTTTTTAAAACATTCATTTACTTGACTTCTGTGGTTTAAAATGTTTCTTGTTTTTCAGCGAGTTTTTTACACTCAAAAGGCATATAGCAGCAGAACTTATAGAGCGGAAGTATTACCTGCATATAATATACTCAGCATTCATAATTCTGCACACAGCAATAATCCTCTCTTTTTGATATTCTATCTTCCCAAACATACCTAGTCCGATTTCCGTGCTAATTTCAATAGTAGAATTTCGAGAGATCGGGAAATTATTCGCGAGATCGGGAAAATATTCGAGAGATTGGGAAAATATTCGAGAGATTGGGAAAATGTTCGAGAGATCGGGAAATTATTTGAGAGATAGGGAAAATATTCGAGAGATTGGGAAAAGATTCGAGAGATCGGGAAAATATTCGGGAGATTGGGGAATTATTCGAAAGATCATGAAAATATTCGAGAGAACGAAAAACAACCCTCTGACCTTTATTTTCAAATACAGATATCTGTGTTATACGTACGTAATCTCTGGATTCTTTTTGATTTCCCTCTTTGTGGAACTCCTGGAGGCTGAATATGTGTTTACATATAGATAGAGATTGAATATGTTTGTTATATATATAAATATAATATGATTCCATAACACATTTCCATAGTCAAAACTTTCTCTTGAAAATTGCAGGGAAATTAACTCAAGTGAGAATCAAAGGGTGCGTCAGTTTCAGTCAAAGAGAAATGTTCTTCCTGTTGTTTTCCCTCTGTCCTCTTTCCTCTGCTTGCTGCTGCTGTTGCTGCGGTGTTCCATAATTATAAGTAATATTTTATATAGTGTACACGTATCATTCAGGTATGTTGGTTATATATTATGTATGTTGTACATCAGTGCAATTAGCAAAACACATACTAAAAATCTAAAGTCTGTATATATACATATATAAGCAAAGAGCTTAGGACACACACTCCGGGCAGTTTCCCCCACACAAATACTGAAACAATGGGGGGAATGAATATTAAAATCACACGTTAATTAATACTGGAACCCGCTTGGAATTTTTATTCAAACACATGCGAAAGTTAGTATAAAAACCCACCCACCCACTCACCACGACGGGGCACAAATATACTAAAAACACCAAAATAATGACCAAGGTCATAGATAAAAGTCATAGATTATTATTACAGAAATTTAATCAAGTTTTAATGTTGAATCCACGGGGAATTAATTTTGAACTTTATAGAGAATTTAACATTGAAATCCATAGGGAATTAATTAATTATAAATTTTACAGAGAATTTAATATTGAAATCCATGGGGAATTAGTTTGGAATTTTATTGAGAGTTAATATTAAAGTCCATATGGGAATGATGGGAAGATTTTTAAAACCACGGGGATATTTTGAATTCCATGGCAGGATTTTGAAATCCAAGGGTAATTTTTGAATTTCATTGAAAACTAATAATACCGATACCCATGGCGAACTTCTCTATTAAAACTCTCGGGAAAATTTATATATTAAAACCCATGGAATATTAATATTAAAACCCACGCCAAATCCATATTCAACCCCAGGGGGGAGTAAAATCAAGCCCAAGAGAGAGATTTTTAATGAAACCCACACGAGAGAAATTTCTAATGAAGTCCACGATACTATAGATCTTTCTAATAAAATCCAAATTGTTAATAAAATAACATAAAATAACACAAAAGAAAACACATTTTTTAAATTAAAACAAAAATATTTAATGACGCCCACGAGAGAAAGTTCTAATAAAGACCACGAGAGAAAGTTCTAATAAAGACCACGAGAGAAAGTTCTACTAAAGCCCACGAGAGAAATTCCCAGTGACACCCACGAGAGAACGGCCGTCAAAATCAAAACTCCTGAAAAAAAAAACCAGGGAAATTAACACGAAAAGACACACGGGGAATCTGTATAGAAACACGCGGGGGAAATCCGGAAAGATATAAAATAGAGAAGACGCGGAAACACACTTAAGGACTTGTTTGTGTTGAGGGGGAGAAAGAAGAGGAAGAAGCGCAAAGAAGAATATCAGAGAAGACTGAGAAGAAAGATATATAAGAAGATATATATATATGTATCTATATATAAAGTAGTATAATATAGCGTGTATAGAGTAGGAAAATGAAGATGTCTGTATCTTAAAAATAACTTTATATACTTATATATATATATACTTATGTAGTATTATATTTATATATAAATGCAGTTGTATGTTATAGAAAAATCTTTCTCGTTTTTGTTACCCGCTGACCAAAAAGTACAATACAGAGCGAATGTACTTGAAAATGGAAGAAACGCCTTCAAAGGGGCTGTACTATATATAGCATTTTTTACATTAATTATAATAATAAATATACCTATAAGTATATATACCTTATGTATGTACTAGCATTATATAGAGAGGAAACTCAAAACCAATTACCAATAATAATAATTATAATCGTCATCTCACATTCAAAGCATGTATCCTTTGTTTTTTCATATATAGCAATCATAATAATAATAATAATAATTTAATTTAATAATCATAATAATATTTTTTACAGCAGCTCAACAATTCAAAAGTTGAGCCTACTATCACACGTAATCATTGTTGAGTTTTGGGGAAACACCCGAAAAATTTTAACCCATTGCGCTTTCTTTTCTTTTTAACTCACATTTCTTTTACGTATAGTATGTAAGTATATAGGAATGAGCGCGGACTGCGCGCTTTTACACTTTTTGTTTCTTCCCGCTGCTGTAATATCTTCCGTAATAAACTGCCATAATAAAAGAGTTGGTCTGTGTGTAACTTATCTGTCATCATAATGTAAAATGCATATATATAATAAGTATATTAAATATGTGTTTCATCTCAAAAATCAACCCAAAACGAAGAATCAAAGGATATTATGTGACGCAAATATACTTCATTATGTACATACGTGCTGTAGTACGTACATAATTATATGTATGTATGTATAAATATACATAATAGACACACGAAGAGCCATGGATAATAAACCGGAAGAGTTATTATTGATCAAGTGTATAGTGACGGGTGATCACAAGAAGATGAGAATCGAGAATTATGTATGTATATACCATATAAAGTATATAGATATATACGTATTTTTTTAAAATTCCAGTGACTTCCGTGATGTTCAAAGGAACTTTAAAAAAAGAGGATCTTTTTTCTCCTTTCTCCCTATGGTGTCTGCCTCTCTTTCGCTTCAATTCTTTCGTTCGCATATTTTAAAAAAAAAACAATTTTTTTCTCAAATTTTATGTGTGTGAATGTGACACAACGACAGGATCGTCATCATGTGTGTGACTGGACGAAGTTTGTATATATGTTTTTATACATATAATATATAAGTATGTAGTTATTCTCAAAGTTTATATTTCGGGGTGAAATATTTTTTATTACAAATCAATGCTATATATATATATGTATATATAATTATATAAACATTCCATTTTTCTGCTTGCACTTGTAATATGTATGTAGTATATATGTACAGTATAGTATAGCATAGTATAGTATAGTAGTAGTAGCTTTTTTTTAACTTCTTGTGGACTTGTACGTTTGATTTTTTCCTCGTATTTAATTTAATATAATAACTCTAATTCATTATATTAACTACTTAAATAACGCTGTTATTACGTAGCGTAAATTTACAATATTTTTTTATATTATATACATACATAGTATATACATGCATATATGCATGTACATATATACACAGAATACATTGGCAAGCATTAGTACACGTTTGACAGGGAGCAAGAGGTTTCATTTAACAATATTCTTCATCATCATCTCCTTTTTTTCACAATCATAATAATAATAATAATAGTAATAATAGTAATAATAATAACAATAATTAATTTATAAATTTAAATGGTTACGTGAATAATAATAATTTTCGTACTGTTTCTCCTTGTTGTAACTTCCTAAGGATATACCAAATAATAATAATTATATAGAAATTATTTTATTATTTGAATATTATTTCATTATTATTTTTAAACGTTGATTATTGGTTATTTTTAATTTATTATTAATTTTTACGAACTTTTGTATATAAGCGGTTTGGAATTTATCTCGTATATAGACACTTTGATTTATTTATTAATAACATAATATATATACATACTCTCTACAAGCAGTATATATCTGGAGGTATATAGGCAATGGATACTCAAAAACTGTCATAACATATATGAAGATGATGGTTTTTATATTAAAGTACATAACAATCTTTGAGTTTTTCGACATTTTGGTTGTTGTTGCTGTTGTGGTTGTTGCTGCAGTTGATGGTTTAATTAAAATTATTTTTAGTATAGTTGTTAAAATTAATTCCCATACACATTCACTATATATAATTTATTATATATTCGCTTATTGATGCTTTGATCGAAGATGATGTATTTATACTTTGTCATATATATATAGATATAGCAAATATATGAACACTATATAGTTGAACAATTATAACAAACAGTAGAAATCAGTGAAGGAGTTGGTTTTTACAAGTATCTAAATATATATTTATGTATATGGATAGTATAGAAGGAGCTTCATATAATTCATATAAGTAATATGAAGATTGTGTTCAAGATGATGGAGCCTTATATGTAGTACATGTATGTATATAGCTAATACATATACAATTTCCATACTTAAAGATTATGCCATTTTATAAAAAAAACAAATCCAAGGGGGTTAGAGGGTTTTTATTAATAGTTGTTTATTATTAGTAATAATAATGTCACTGATATTTGTTTTTTAATGTGTATTATCTCTTGTGTAGTTGTTCTTGTTGTAGTTAGTATTTGCAAATTAATTAATTAATTATTTCATTAGTATATATACTAGTTTGTAGTTTCCAAATTTAGCTTTTTTTAAATATATATTTTAGTTCCGTTAATATTTATTTGTAAATATTAATTTTTAAAATTTAATAATATATTAGTTGCTTTAAGTTCTATATATATTTATATAAAGTTCCTCCCCTCCCCCTCCCACCCATTCTTACTTCTGTGTAATATTTCGATGATGCGAGTTGTTTGTTGTCACGAGATTGTACAATACATTACATATATATCTAAAAATTCATTGTTTCTTTAAATCTTTACGTCCGTAATAATTCTTTTTGAGTTTATTTTGAATAACTTTCAGCAGAGGCAGTTTAACATTTATTTTCCTTTTACAATAATATATGTATAGTATATATACATATGTATATAGTATATATATATATACATACATGGTAATAATAATTCCTTCGGATGACAATATATCTTTTGTTGTTGTTCCTACATATACGTATATATATATATAGAAATCCCTTCATGTATTTAATTATTTAATAATAACATTAATTGTATGTGTACCTTATATGTAGTGTGTATATACTTATGTATATATATATTAGTTACTTTTTTTTAGTACATATAGAAAAATGTCTTGTGCCACTGGACAGTATTATATATATATAATAAAGTTGATCTTTTTCAATCATAATCATACACATATGACGCACACACGCCGTTCACAGCTGATGACAAACTCTTTATCTTACTTCTTATATAAATGTATTATCCACTCGAAAAAACACTTAAATACATAAATACTGTAAAATTATATATTTATTATTATTATTATTATATTTATTAGAACGAGAGATTAGCCACACGATCGATCTTCCTTGACAAAAAACTCCTGAGCCTGACAACTTTTAAATATAATTATAATAATTATAATTTATTATTATTAATAGGTAATAGATTATTATTATTAGCGGCGAGGGTATTTACATATATAGGACATTAATTGGGACGGGGTGAGAAATATTTTTTAAAAAGTTTAATTTTTTCCACACACTTTCTCTTATTATACTTATACTCAATTTCATCCCTCTGTTGCGTTTAATTGCGTCACCGGAAATCATAATAAATTTATATTCTTGAATTTTATTAATAATACACAAGTTTTCATTGGCAAATTATAAGAATGGATTGCAAAAATTAAGAACATAGTTTTCATCATAAAATTAAACAATTAATTCAAATATAGGAAGAGCTTTTAAGGCATTAGGATCTTCACCAAAACTGTCATCATCATCATCATTCATTACTCAAATTAACAGTCAAAAAAGCGTATTGGATTCAAAATAGTCAAAATAATAATATTTAAATAATCATCAAATTTAAAACCACCGGGGTACAAGAAGTTAATTTTAAGTTGAACTTAACGAACGAATATCTGATCATATGTCATATGGCAGAAATTTGCCCAAGCATAAATAAATTAATAATAGATTATTAATAAAAATAATAATAATTTTTTACAATCACTTTAAAATGCTGTCGCTCCCGGGACGGCAAACATAATCGTACTATAGTCATTCCCTAGAAAATTAATAATCACGACAATTTGGATATAATAAATTTCTTTTTCACATGTGTTAAATTACTATATAGATTTTGACAAAAAATAGGATCAAAGTACAGATCCTCCTTCCTCGTTAGGCTATTAATTGTCGTAAAATAACGAAATAATTTTACTCTCTGGATTTAAATACTCGAGAATAATTTGTATTAATTTTAAAAAAATTGCAATAAAATAGTTATTTTCAGTATTATAGTTTTATAATAATAGCTCCAGTGAAAATGAAAAAAGTAGTGGGAGGAGAGGAGGGAGTGGGTTTCGAACAAAACAAGAAGAACAAGAGACATGCAATGGATGATGAGGTGAAGAGTCGGAAAAATAAAAAAAATCAGTATTAAAGCAAGCAATATAATTTAGTAATAATGATAATAATAATAATATTATTCTCACACAATTCTTGGATTTGATAACATATACTCGTATCCACGTTCCTCAACAACAATACAATGCGCTCATGATGACAAAAAACTTATCATATTTAATATACAACACAGCTACACACTATACAATATTATTATTGCTATTAAAATAATAAAATTGAAATAAGCATCACCAGTATGTCTGACTTGAATGATTGGACAGAGAATCTCATGTCAAATTTTTTGACGACACGCGACCTTATGTGCAATCGTACGTACGTATATATTTTTTACGTCGTACTTATATATGATATTATACATAATAATATATTCATAATTACAATCAAATTTAGCAAGTCGCATAATCAATAGTCCTAATAACAAGACAATATTCCGAGGAAATTATTTAAATTATGGTATAGAGAATTAGGAAAAAAATGAATACAACATATTCTTGAATTAATTATTATTTAAAATAAAGATTAAATTATTAATTATTTCAATATTTTAATAATTAATTAATCAATTAATTTAATTAGAACAAAGTCAAATACAGCAAATGTACAAATCATCCCACTGACGTAGATCTCCGCGTTTAAACAGAAGAACACAAATTATTTAGGTTCTTAGCTATATAATAAGATAGTAATAACAGTATAGAAAGTATGTAAATAATCCCAAAGAGAAGAGAACAAGTTTAAAACGTATGGCGTATTTAGGAATTAACTCGTATATGTCATTTTGACAGATAATCATCGAAAAAAATGTAAATAATAGTAGTAGTGCCATAATGAAAGCGCAAAAATCATAGTAATTTGATAGTTTTAATTTAACAATATAATAGTTTAATTAACACCCTTCACATATACCTATGTATTTTATAAATCCTCATTGTTTTTCTCATACACATAAGACATACATACATATATAACTAAAACGCACCCAAAAAAGTACTATTTCCATATTATGGACCCTTCTTCGTTGAGGAAGCCAGACCGAACGAACGAACGAACGAACGAATTTTTTCACAAGACAACAATCTACTTTTGTGACAAAGTACATACTTGCAGCAATCATCCTTTCCCTAAAATAAGCTTGTTCCCAATGAAATCACATCCTATAAGCAATACTTACCTAAAAGTAAAATCATCTTTTCCCTTTTCTTATTTAAAAACTATTTTAGTTGTTAGTACGTATATGGTGTATATAACCTAACAAAAGTGTATCCATACTACAGATATATGTAGTATATAGATATAATTAATTAAAGGGTGTGGTTTTTTTTCAACTTCTAATACCGAAAAATTATAGATTGCGGCTAATTACCATATATTAATTATTATGATTTCCATCATCATCATCATCATCATCATCGTCAAATCATAAGGAATCTTCTTCACTCACACATAATTACATATATATAGGTATCTGTATTTTCCCTAGTAAATATAATTATAACGGACTTTTAAAGATTAAACGATTTTGATTATTCATGTCGACCTTTTTACTTCCTGCAGATCAAGACATTTTAATCAGAAATAATTTACTAATTAAAAGCTTATTCAAGCGTACAGAACAGAACCCAGAGTTCTTTTAAACTTGTGAAAGGATTCCTTTGTGAGGACGCATTTTTAAAAACTTATTTTTTTAAAGTTATGAGAATCTATTTTGAATTCGATCAATAGTTGATTTCTGAAATCGATCAATAATTTGATCCTGAATTTTAAAAAAATGAATAGAAGCAAGATAAGATGAATGTAATTTTATTCCGGTTCGACTGGTTCTGCGCTTTTGCATATATTATTAATTTATTATTATTATATCAACTTTTTTCCCTATTTAAAAATCGAGCCTCGATTTAAATATAACGAAACACCTTGGAAGTAATTAATAATTCGTACCTTCACAAAGGACAACAACACCTTACACGGCTATACTTGAAATACTTGATATTATATTACTATTATTAATTAATTAATATTATTAGAGGACTTATTACAAATATATTACAAGGGTATAATTTTATGTACAAAGCTAATACAAATTGTTGGCAAAGTCCAGTCACTCAAGTAGCTACGATATACGAGATATACATACGTATATATTTATATACATATATATTTGTTGTTTTGTTGCTGTTCAGTTATTACAATGTCAATGATGCAGTCATGTCAGGCTTTTGTAATAATTTCTCAAAAAAAAAACGATAAAATACAAGTTCACTTCCACATCTAACTCTCTCTCTCTCTCTCTCATCTTCCTCTCTTTGTTTGGTTTTAATACATTTACGCCGTCGTCGTCGTCGAAGATTGTTAATTATTAGTGTAATAAATTTAATCGAAAAACTTAAAACAAGCGCTTCGATTCAACAGTACAAATTCGCAAATTCGAGTCTTTTCCCCTATTAATAATAATTTTATAAATTGATTATCTACAATGATTAGAAGTGGTTCTTCTCACTAGACTTCCAAAAAATGTACACACGTCTCCCTATATTTAATAATAATTATTTATACCCGCGACTATATCATTTTTAACAGTTTTTCGAATTCAAAATGTTTTTGTTTTTTTAAAAGTTAATAATAATAATATATATTTATATAGCGTCGAATGTGTTTTTACACGGACTTATTACGACATTTATGGAAGCTTCATATTATATCTGCTCAGTACACAGGATGATGAGCAACAACAACACCACACACGCTCTTGTAACCTCTCTGCACTATACACTCTATACTTATATATATAGTTATAGTATAGTAATAATTATTTATTATTATAGTTTTAGCGTAAAAACCTTTAGCGTTTTACATACCTTCTTCATTGCTTTACAAGGAACATGTTTCTTTTTGTAAATAATATTATTATTTTCAAAAATTTCAAATATTGTTTACTCCCCCCGTCTCTTGAAAATGCAAAAAATTTTGTATTAACGGAAGTTTTTGTATACTTATAAATTACGATTTTAGGACGACAAGTTTAATAATAATCAATAATTTTTCAAGAACGAGTCCACGGAATAATCCCTAACACTTTAATTTGATTGTTATACTTTGTTGACTTTTTTTGTAAGGAATATTTAATTAAATAAATAATTAAACCTTGATAAAATCTCGTGAATAAAGTTAATTCTTGATAAAATCTCATAAATAAAATTGATTCTTGATAAATCCTCATAAATAAAATTAATTCTTGACAAAATCTAATAAATAAAATTAATTCTCTCACTTCCCTATCATAATAATAATACAACAACAACAACAACACAATCCCATTTAAACAAAAATCACCCCCCATGATGAAGAAAAGGTGATGTTATAGCATATAGGGAAATACTATTTTTAAATCAATTTGAACTTGTAGGGTCTTTGTTTGGCTTGACATATACAAAAAGAATTTAATTAAATAATAAATTGTGTTTGTTGTGTGTGATTTAATAATAGTGCGAAATCTCTCTCTCTCTCTGATAATAATAATAATTTAACAACGAATCCGACATATATCCGAGTTCCTATACAATCCCTTGAAAGAGTTTATACGGGTTGACGCAAATAAAATTCCGGAGAGTATGTATGTATGTGTAAATAAACACTATATAATTAATAAACATACAAATATCTTGACAATTTGACTTATATTCTTCTTTCTGTGACATGATGGCATTTATAACATATACAAAGATACAAGTATATTACATATATAAGCAATGTTTAGGTATATAGTATTTTTATAAGATATACATACATATGATTACATTTATTACAACAACAACACATAGGCGGAGGAGGGGGGGGGGAAAGTTTGACAATCATCCTTCCTACCTTGTAATATTTATTATTACATCATTATTATTACTATTGAATCCATCGAATATTTGTGCATAGTAGCATGTAATAATTGTACCTAACTGGCAATCTTTCAAGTATCAAAGCACTAAGGTTTACATATTATTATTATTATTATTCGTTTACATGACTACAAATATAAGGCGACTCCTCCCACAATCTCTTTTTTTTCTCCATCAAAATTTTATCTTCTTCATCTCATCTCAGCTCCTATAGTTCGAAGTTTTGTCAAGTACAACTCGGTATCATACAAATATTATTAACTACCCATACATAATTATATACTTATATGTAATACACAAGTATACCTATACACTACTTAGACAGTTCAAAAATGTGGAAATAATCTTTTTATTGGGGAACAAGATCTCAAAATAGTGTTTCCGATCCCATTAGTACTTTCGAAATATGTATATATAAGTATAGAATAATGTAGTAGATCGACAGACATTCGTAAAAGTTATTTTTGGAGTTTGAGAGGATGCGGGGAAACTTTAACTTTTGTAAATGGATAATTTATATATGTAAGTATATAGGAACCTTCTTATTTCTTTTACTTTACGAGAGGGTAATCTTTCAATCTTTCTTCTTCTGTGACCGTGTGTGTGTGTGCATGTGTGTATCTCTTTTAATACATCTCATCTCAGCAATATAATATTCATAGTGACAGAGAGTTTAGTGAGTGGAACTATCAAATTGCAACAACAACAACAACAACAACAAGGAGAAAAGTAACAAGGATCAGTTTTTTTAACTATATACTCAAAAAAGTTTTAGTGTCCTAATAAAAATACAAAAATCGTCTTTCAGTAACTTCACCAATATAATCCACATATACTTATGTACGTACGTATAATGTATATAGGCCTGAATAAATACTCTGTATTGTATTCTACTAATTTCCCATTTTTTGAAAACTTGTAAAAATGATTTCTTTATCTTTTCTCAAAAATCCCTATAATAATTTCTTTCAATTTTGAAATTACATCCGTTTACATAATATAGTCATATATGTATACCTATTATACACAATTCCCAATGATCTGTGTAAGGTTATGGTTTGCAGAGATGTGATTTTGTGATCTTTGGCTCAAAATTGTATTGTTTCTCCGAATCAAAATTCGAAGCATTCTTTTGGCTTCTCCTCAATTTCCTTGTTTCTGTATGTAATGTACTGTATTTGTATATATATTCAATATCATTTATAATTTAATTTTAGTATTATTACAGATTACAGCAGTATTCTCACAGTCTGAGAGGAAAGGGAAAGTATCAATACAAAGTGTGCAGTAGTAGTTCAAAGTAATAATACAAACAAACAAATAATGGCAACAACAACAAGAAAAAAAAGAAATCAATTTACTTGTTTCGTCTGTTGTATAATCAAGTGTAAATTCTGGAAGAAATTATTTACTTTTTGTGTATACTCATTATTACTCAGACAGACGAACATACAAAAATTTGTACGCATCCTACTCCTTCCATAACAATAAAATACTATATACTCCACTCTTATTAGTTTCAGTTCAGTACAACAATAATAATAGTAATAATAATAATATAATTTCAACAATGCTAAAAATGACTGGACTTTCCCTAATTTAATAATAATAACTTACGAAAAACGATTACCATAAGCAATACATTAAGAATAAAAAGAAATCCTGCCCAAAACAATCGGCACCGCGAATGCAAAGGAAACAATAGTGATATAACTTTTAGTTAATATTAATTTAATAATATAATTAATAAAATCTTCACCATCGAAAGTATCTCAAAAATAAAAACGTGTCGTTCCATACAACATAATAGGAATTATAATAATAGTACGGAAAAAGATTCTGGAAGGACAACAGTGATGGAAGATGCATCCATCAATGCTGTGAAAATAGATAAATTATTATTATAATAATATTTAGAAACTAATCAGTAATTAATTATTTAATTAATTAATAATTAACCATTAAAATGAATTCAAAATTAATCAATTCACATGTATAAAAGCTTAAAAGAGGAGATAAGCATGGAAGATGAAAAAACAACGCCATTAGAAGTATGTGCTAAAAACATTTATCAATTTTAAACATATGGCGTGCCGAAGTATTAGTAGAAACGATGGATGATTTTAGTATATATTCGGTTGAATTGACGAGGAGTCCGATGATGATGTTCTATGTATCGAAGAGAACTTCGCAAGTATTTAACTATGTATAACGGAGGGAAACGAAGGTGGTATTTAGTATAAAAGTGTAGGTTGAAGACATTAACGGCATTCCTTATACATACAGAATTTCGAACAAGGACTATTTCAATCAAGAGACATTGTGGAGGGAGGGAGAGAACTTAATAAAAATCAAGAAGAAGGAAAACAAAAGTAGATGATTTCCACTATATTCTTCTTCTTCTTGCCGTGTTGATTGATGCTGTTTCAGGATGAGAGTGAAGTTCTTCATGCTTATTATATTTTATATTTAAATTTAATAATGTTGCTAATCTGCTGGGATCAAATCTCAAAAAGTATATATAGCGTTTAGTTAAAACAGTAATAATTTTTGTATCCACTGCTTTTTGTCACAATTTACCGGTTGCTTTTATCATAATAATATTAATAATAATAATAATAATACATACATTATCTCATCCCTTTCTGTAATATATAAATTCAATTTGTTCTCCATTTTACCGAGCGAATCTGCATACCTACAGATAGATAGATCTTACAGACAGATAGATAGCTTCCTTGGTTTTTTTGTTGTTGATATTAATAAATAGTTTTGTGTACTTGCTGGTCAATTCTCAAAAGAAATTTCATTAATTTAATATAATCATGTTGCAATCATAATAATAATAATAAACTACTTATTATTATTATTATTACATACTTGAAACCGACAAACCTTGTAAAATCTGCTTTACTGCAAAGACAGTTTTGTAATATAATAATAATCCGTAATAATAATAACTCCTAAATTTTGTATTAGTATGTGTTTTCCCACAACAATAATAATAACTGCAGTAATGGTATGTATGGTAGTAGTAGAAGTAGCATATAAGTATAGATGGTTCCGAATTTAATAATAATAATAGTAATATATAGTTCCAAAATTTTTCAATCTAGTATTATTCATATATATATATAGACAAGGTAAATATAACAACGTTGTGGGTATTTTTATTAAAAAAGTGGAGGTACTTTGGTAGTGGTAGTATTTTTTTAATAGTATCATAATAATAATAATAATAGTTTCAAAATTATCTTTTACATATATTCACTTGTTTCCTTCTCTCTTGCTCATCATCACGTCGTCGTCGCTCGCTCATTTTTTTAAATTTTGATTCCTCTGTATGTCGCGCTCGTTTTCTTTGTATATAGAGATATATAGATATATAGAATAATACAGTATTAATTTAGAGACCTTACATATTATACACTTTTACGTATGGGCATTTAATATGGATTGTTGTATATGCCTATATGTTTAATTTTAAATCATAAAATTATATTTAGGTAATGATCGGTTAGATTTATATAAGTATATATTATACGTAAAATTTATATGTAATTATGTACACAGTAGTATTGGTTATTTGTAATTAGTATTCAATATTAGTTATTACTTGATTTAAGTATAGCATAAATTTATTATTAGTAATTTTAGTTATTATTATTTATGTTTGGTTAAATGTTATTTATATATAATATTTATTATTATTATTATTAGTTATGCGTCGTAACGGTAGTATATAATTATATTTATATATATAATATTATAGTAGTTAATAGTGTTGTTGTTGTAGTTGTTTTCATTAGAATATTTATTTTTTATAAATTAGTACAAGTATTTAACAGAGGTTTTTAACGGCTCTCCTGCTTTTTTATACCAAGTACATTATTTTAATTTCATCTCCCCCCACTATCTGTATATAAGTTCCGGGTGTATGGCGTCACTTGAGGCAAGTATAATAATAATATGTATAGCAATAATAGGGTTGTAATAATAGGTATTTTTGTTGTTGTTGTTTTGTTGTTGTAATAATAAGAATTATAATAATAAGAATTAGAATAATAATATTAATAATATTATAATTAAATATTCCTGATAAATCATCAGGAAATAAAGCGATTACTATTACTCTTTGTGGAAATAATCCTCAATAAAATGAACGAAATCAAATTATTACAAGAACAGACAAAAATACAGAGAAACAAAAACACATGACAGACAGACAGTCAGACAGCATTATTATTCTTTGATATTGGGCGATTCTTTGTTTGTTTGTTGTAAGTTTGTGCTTTTGTCAACAAGTATAATTATTATACATACATACAAACGTATACTTGCACACACTTCCGTGATCATCATATCATCATCATCATCAACACTATTTTAGTATATAGGTTTTCTGTGTATATTTTTTCGAGTAATAATAAGTATATAAAGAAGTCCTTCATATGTATAGAAGATGTATATAAACCATAGATAGAGGGTTATATTACTATATTAATTAAATGTAAATAATATACATATACATAAGATGTCTTGTTATGTTGTTGTCCCTACAATTTATATATAAGTATACACACACACACACACACAAAACTAACTATACAACGACAAAAAATGTTTTTCACCTGTGCGCGTGTATTTTCTTTTAAATGTAAAATATCCATGACTCATAATGTCCTCCTCTATTATACTCATTCAATAATAACAATAATAATCATAATCATAATAATAATTGCTCCGAATCATACATATATCAAACAATTTTGGGAAGATGATAAAAATATAAAGATACACTTGTAAGGAAATAGTTTTCATATGGTAATAATAATAGTATAGTAGTTGTATAGTAATAATAATAATAATAATGTAGGAATAATCATGATCCTTAATAATAATAATAATAATAATAGATATACATATAAAGCAATAACGATAATAATAATAATACGATTATTTTCTTAAAGATGATTTGTATTATGTTTCTGTGTATAAGAAGTACGTAATACAGTAATAATCATCATAATAATTATTTAAATTTATAGAATAGACACTTAATCGCCAGTTTCTATAATAGTGTTGTATAGTAGATAGTATAGTAGTTAATGTATGTACATAATTTCTTTTTTTCCTTTCTCGCTCTCTCTCTCTTTCTCTCGTTCTTCTATACTTTTACGTACAATCACGGAATTTCTCTCTCTTTCGCTTTGATTCTCTCTCTCAATCTCTCACGTGAAATTCACCCTCTCAACTCTTATTATGATTATTATTACTTTTTACAGGACTCAAAATAATAATAATGATAATAATAGTTGATCAATATTTTTTGTTTAATAATAATAATAATAATGTATATGTAATGTAATATATATATAGAGTTGATCGGAATAATAAGAATAAGGTGTGTGTAAGTTTTTATATAATATATATGTATATATTTATGAAGGACTGACAATAATATATTTATACATATATTTATATCAGTAATAATTATAATAATTGTATAATAATATTTAATAATAATCAATATATATTTATATATAATATAATACGCCTAATAATGTTTTATACCCATGCATTTTTCCATATGTACATGGTTGTAAACGTTTTTTTAAATATATATGATTAAAAATCATAAAATTGTGTGATTATTTTAAGCATCTTCCTGCGATTTTGGTTAATTTTTTTTGGTTCGATGACGCAACAACAACAATCTTCGTGGTGTAATTGTGTGTTACTTCTTTTTTTTAAATCTTATTTTATATAGGTTTATATATGCATGCATAATAATTAATTATATATGTTTTTTTGCCGGATTTTCTATCTATACCAGGTTATACTCTTTCAGATTCAGCTGTAAAATGGTGTCTTTCACCGCTGCGAAGACAAATCGGATGTTTTCCGTATCTGAAAAAAAAATGTAACAAATTTCCAAAAATAACTATACATGCATACATAGGTCATGGTTTTTGTTTTGTTTTTCATGGTCAAAAATATAAAATGATACAAAATTATTAAATTAAATTAAAAATTTTAACACACGCTGTGTGTCGTCCGTCGCCTCTACTAAAAACATCCCACAGAAATGACATTCAAGTATAGTATGTACATATATGTGTATACATATATATTGTATAGTATATAAATTACTTGTGTATGTTCAGATTCAGCAATTTTGTATCTCTCCACACACACACATGCTCACTCATGAGTTCAAAATTTTCCCAATCATATTTTTTTAATGCTAAATGCTAATAATATTAATGAAATGACAACAACAATAATAAAATATTGATGATGGCAAAAATGCCAATTTTCAAAGGGAAAAAAATGTTATGACAATATGCCGAAGTATATTATACAGAGGACATGCTAAAATATTACTCAATGCCGTATGTAGTATAAATAAATTATAATTTGACAATGCCGGTAGAATAATAAATACTATATTACATGGACGTTGAAGATAGTATATGCTTGTTAAATAATAATAATAATAATAATAAAAAACAAATATTTTATAATGATGCCGAGTAGAATGACAATAATAAAAATAATACATATTTTCATGGCGAATGGAGCAGCATATATATGTAGGTAATATACATAATATACTAAAAAAAATAATACTCAAAATAAATATTTTAAATGTCGAGAAGGTCTCTCGCTCGGATAATATAGAAAATAGATGGACAGAGCATCATATCATTATACACTTAACATTATATTATTATTGTATATGTATTTTAAATGAAGTTCCCAGTTTTAGCGAGGGACGAGTCCCACTGTGTAAACTTTTAAAGACACACACACAACACACTGCTTTTTTTTTAAATGCGATTATGACATGTATGTACATGTCATGATGATACTATCTACACACATGTAAAAACAGTTGTGAATGTGTATATGTTGTAGCCTGCAAAACCTGCATCTGAATGTAAATTAGTATTATTTAGCAAAGCCTACTATACCCCTTTCACTCCCTCTGTTATCACAGTTTTACTTGTATCAAGTAAAAATACACACACATGTAGTTTTAGTATTGTACTTTAAATATGGATAAATAAATTAAATGTGGAACATTCTGACTGACTAACTGACTGACTGATTGAATAAAACCGCATAACGTCCTAATAAATACCCTTGAATCTCCACCAATCATTCCATCTTCTCATCCAAATATATTTATCTAAACTGTATCATAGTTATTTCCATCATTGCTCATCATCATGAAATCATGATCATCAACATGAAATCAAGATCCTCAACGTTAAATCATGATCCTCAACATGAAATCAAGATCCTCAACCTGGAATCAAGATCCTCAACCTGGAATCAAGATCCTCAACCTGGAATCAAGATCCTCAACCTGGAATCAAGATCCTCAATCTGGAATCAGGACCCTAAATGTGAAATCATGATCCTCAACATAAAATCAGGAACTTCAACATGAAATCAAGATCTTCACCATAAAATCATGATCACTAACATCAGAGTATAAAACTTTGTCACTAATCCCTCAAGGCTTATTTTATTATGATTCTCCCCTTTTTGTACACCTTCATCCCTATTAAATAGTTAATAGAAAGACTACTAGACTGAAATTCGCGAATAATTCGTCTATTGAGTGGAGAGAAGGCTTCAAAAATGAAATTAAAAGAGAGATGAAAAAAGAAACTCTCTCTCTCTCATTGATTCAACATAGAGGAGGATAAATAATTCTTTTTTTCCAAAGGCTTCCTCCTCTTCGTTTTCTTCTCGTCAAGCCTGCCCTAATCTATATACTGTAGTAAAATAATAATACTTGATCCCCTGCCTGGACTTATACCTCAACATAATTGTGATAAGATATCAAAATGGACTATAATAATATTTATTTTATAAAAATATATGTGTGTATACACACACAAAAAGTATGAAAACGAACTATAATATTATATTTTACAGAAAAAAAATAATATAAAAAGACTGATTACTGTCAATGACAAGAAGAAGAAAAAGTGAGGACTGCGGAGGATGAGGAGAGGCTGAGAATTAAGTCCATAGTATTAAAATCAAAAATGAAATAATATTCTGGCTCCCAGCGTCTATCAGATCTATCTACTATAATGTATGTATATCTGTATAGTTGAGAGTAGTGTAACTCTTTACCTAGAATTTCTCTAACCATTAATCCGCAGCTTTTGAAAATATCTGTGGCACAAAGAGAGTGAAGAGAGTGAAATGAAAAATCTCCTACTAGGACGGATACCTTGTATGCTTAAATATAGTTAATATACTTGAATGTAATATTATATGGGCACTCCACTCCTGCAACAATAACAACACGACATGCAAAAATCCCCGATGATGGTGAAGTCAGGTTGTTGGAAAGCCATTCAAAGGATTCATTGCTTTCGAATCGACTTCTAATAAGGTCTAATCCCGATATTCCATGGCCTGCCCTACTTCAACGGTCTTGTGAAGAATCGACTTTTTGCCAAAAATACTACTACAGAGACAGAGAGACGACTTTTATATTGTTAAAAGAGATTTTCAAATGCAACTCATAATAATTTCAATGTCGTCACAGTCAACAATCCATAAGCTATCCTAGTATCTCTACATATATCTATATAAAAGTATATATCTATCCATATTCCATGTAGATATCTATCCATCTATATGATGATACAAGTGTATACAGATAGGACTAAATAAAAATGTCTATATGAATTAAATAAAGAAG
Organism: Lipothrix lubbocki; assembly: GCA_034696945.1. Lineage (NCBI taxonomy): Eukaryota > Metazoa > Arthropoda > Collembola > Symphypleona > Sminthuridae > Lipothrix > Lipothrix lubbocki. The sequence continues at coordinate 76,118 of JAQGAK010000270.1, forward strand.
ATAGAGAGACTTATTGACGGGAAAAAATCAACATTTTCATTTCTTGTCGTCCCTGCGCAGAGGTTAAACATAATAATAACCGCGGTCTACAACACATACTATAAAATGTCATTTTTTCAAGGAAATAAAATACTTTTAATGCAATTATTTTAGTTCCTAACATCCTCATATATGCTCTCATTTTATTAACACACAAAACACTACTACCGCCGTCATCGTCGTCAACAAGAAGACAAGTCAAATAATACTGGTAATGATGAGAAAACTTGAAGGCACACTCCACTCTCCACTCGTTTGATATGACTGTGCAACCAAACCAAAAATCTTCTAGAGGATATCATTTCGCAATATATTACAGCTAAACACACTTTATTTGCGGTAAATTTCAACTCAACTACTCTTAATACAACAACCGATCTATAATAGTACAAGTGTATGCATAATAACTGAAATTAACTTCATTTTTGCACTCCAAATCATATACATAGCTGACGATGAGACTGAAAGTTCTGTATTATGTGTGTAGGAGGGTAGAGAAATTCCGAACTACTAAACTGGAATGCGTGAGTCACTACACAAGAACTTCAAGTACCGGAAACCGCACAGGTATAGCAGCGTACATACATACAATTATACACATAAATAAGCCAAAAGTCCGACACACAAAACTAAATCATCATGCTCAAAAAAATTCTCCGAAATAACTTTATCAAGCTGTGTGATAAAGTTCAATAAAGAAATCCGGAAGCGAAATTTACACACATTTAATTAAAATAAAAACATTCAACTAAAAATACTATTATTAGTTTGTGGTCAGGAAGGAAAATCGATGGGAAAACGCGACAACTCTACAATCTACGAGTACATACAAATATGTACAATGGAAGTTAATAAAGTGAATGCTGAAGGAGCATTATACTATAATAATAATTAAATTACTAATAACTAACTCAGCGTGGCCTGTAAAGCAAGAACGTGTTATTAAATTATTAATTAATAAAACGAGAACTAAAGCTAGGAATTTGTTACAGAGATCGTCACAACCGGAGGAGGAAAGTAGAACAAATCATAAAACGAACAATGTACAAACAACGACAACCAATAAGCTACATAACATAAAATATACACAAATCAGACTATACTAATTAACTGACAGGGAATAAAGTAGTTACAGAGAGAAGTAAAATACAAGTAGCAGAGAGGTAAAATATTATAACATGCGTTCAGTTTACGTCTGCCCACGGCAGATACAGATAATCAATTTTCCTTCTTCCATCAAAAAAGCAATATACTCATCCCCATTCCAGTAACATAAAATTTGAATAACAAGTGGTGGATTAAACAATAAATTGAAATGGCATGCCCAAGACAAGAGAGCACAAAAAAGACACAGTTAAGGTGAGACAATAAGTGCATATGGTGATAGACGAAAATAAATATATGAATAAAATCAGGCCAGGTTGTACTCCTTCAACGCGGTTTGCATTATAGTATCCTTGACGGCACAGAACACCAACTTGATGTTTTCCGTATCTGTTGTCCATCAGCAAAAACAATCACAAGCATCCGCAGAATATTTTCCACAACAGCAAAGTTGTATAGCATGCAAAAACATAGTTCCACAAAAAAAACATTAGAACATTTAGACCAATGTGCAAAAACTTTGCAAAGCGCAGCCATAAAAAATATATTGATTAATTATGTCGACATTAAAGGATTAATTCTATTTCAAGCACTTCCCGATGCCTTGAGCACACAAACCATCAGGAAAATTCAAAGTTAGTGTTGATAATCATAAAATCATACATCAAAAGTTTCAATCTACGACTACACAAGAGCGCTACAAGCTACAACGGAGGTACTTGACAGGAAGTACAAGAAAATAAACTACATTAAAGAACTACCAGGAAACAGTAAAAGCCGGTCATCCAGCATACTTCAAAACAGTACCAAATCTTGCCTAAAACGCTTTTCGATCCTAACATTTTCATTGTAGAAATTTATCCTCAAGGATAAAATGTCAGCATGATATGCCCTAAAGTGTGGACTAGTCATCAAAAGAGGATGAAAACAACGTTGAGCTTTTTACCTGAAAATGATTGCAGATTAGTATAATCATCGTAATGGCTTTTCTATAGTTATATATACACTCTGCCCTAAAACATCATCGGCACTTCTTCCTACACAAAAAGCTCAGATACTTCATCTAGTACTTGAAACATCGCCATTCCTAATATGCAGAGCAATAGAGCAAAGCTTCCGCTTTGCTAATTCCAAGAACTTCATATTTATCTGATGTGATCAAATGTTTTCTGATGCCCTGATTCCAGCAGAGCTGAGAGCAAAAATTCTCTATAGCCATAGCACCTGTTAACAACATAAAGTTACACAAGTATGACTTTGACATACTAAAATGAACAACCTGTGGTATGATTTTAGCTCTGCGACGTAGGTACACAAGGTACTATACGAACACGCTGAATGAACTTAGACTAAAGTATTGGAATAGGATTAAAAAATACTAATACTCTACCTGTGGCACAGGTAAAATGGGAATAAATGATCTTTTCGCTGTCTGGATTGAGGTCGACAAACATTCGCAAGATGAACTCACGGGCATGAATGGCATCTTTTTGTGGCCCTGGATTTTGGGATAAATACACAAAACAACAGATAACATTAGAGGGGTTAACTATACAGGAGCATTATGTCATTAATCCATCGATTTACAAACACAACCATTATTACACTAATTACATCTTACACACATTGGTGATGGTTAAAGTGATACTTTGGCAATTCCAACACAGTTATCTTTGAGGTTCAACATCTTAACATGTTACATAGGTAGTTGCACTAATTAGAACTACCCGCCTGACAATTGCAAAGATAACATATTGTAACAACTAATGACTAAGGAGTGAGTACACGGAAGTATAGGGTTTCTTTTTCACACAAATGAGAATAAATACTTAAGATGATTCAGAATATTTGGGAGAGAGAAACATCTTGAAAACTACAGCGATAATTAACGCACTTCTGTGCACATTTTACTAATAAATAAGATAACCGACCTGCAGGAGTAACAACACAAAGGGGTTAAACAGTTACCAGCGGTACTGACCTTACAATGATTCCATGACATTCATGTCAATGAGTTACATTTTCGCTAGCAACAAATTAAAAAAAATAGAAGTTGACGGCATGGGAATGTTGTTGGAAGATCAATAAATAACATTTTGTGACTGAAGTAGTCCCTGAAGTTGATCTAAACGTAGACACTATGATTTCAGCGATGCAAGGTAAGGTACCTCTATACTAAAAACCTTTCATCATGACGTCAATCCTCGGCGTTCGTAGATACGCTTACTCTTCTTGCAAAAACTTCCCCCTTGCTACGGGGGTGTTTCTCAGTTGCCTAGATATATCTACTAAAAAATTATACTTGATTTATCTACGCAGGATGTTGAGCATATCTGATTGATCAAATTAAGGGTAAATTACATTGTAGTTCAAAATGTACAATCAAAATGTAATTTACTAAATAAAATTACTAATTAGACTGATTCAAAGCGGATTTGTTGCTGCTGATTGTACTGACAAAGGTGCAAGGCAGGTATAGGCGAAAGTTTGTATCAGTCCTCGGACATACCTGTAGCACACGTAAAGTGAGAGTAACACTGGCGCTCTGGATCAGGTATTTGTGTCAAATACAAATGCCTCAAAATAAATTCTCGAGCACCAACGTGATCTTGTTTGGGACCTATGACAAATGCACTTTACATTTTTTGACCTGCTTAATCATAACAAGGGCTTGCAATCAAGAAAAATATTCTACAAAACTCCAAACAACTCTAATTTGACTGATTGATCTCCATTACGGCTATTCAAGAGAGATAGTTGATACAATAATCGGATCAGAGGAAGTGTGATCAAGAAATCATAATAGGATTTTCTGGAGCGATGAAAGTAGGTTCAGAATTCGCTTTTGATGAGGGTACCTGGTACTGATTGTCGGACAAATTGCAAATCAACAACACTTAACTGGATTTCAACGGCTAAGTATCAACAAAACCAATCACCAATTTGTAAAATGTACAGATACAAGGGAGGTGGAGGTGAATCATAAGAAAAACTTACCCTCATACTCGGGGAAGTAATCGACCAAATGGGAATACATTATTTTCTCTTCAAGAAGGTCCTTTTTATTCAAGAACAGGATGACCGAAGAGTGTTGGAACCAAGGGTAGGTAATGATGGTTCTGAATAAGGCCTTAGACTCCTCCATTCGATTCTCATTATCGGATTCGAATAAAATCTGATCATATTCGCTAAGTGCGACCAGGAATATAATGGAAGTCACATTTTCAAAGCAGTGTATCCACTTCCGTCGCTCTGACCTTTGCCCGCCTACATCTACCATCCTGAATCGGATTTCTTCGAGATCAAATGGGTACTCTATGATACCAGTGGTGGGGACTCGGACACGAAGAATGTCTTGTTCCGTTGGTAGGTAATCCGGAGTAGCTATACGGTCTATCTCCGACAAGTAATATTTGGCAGAGTCGGTGAGCTGGTATTCTCTTCTCCTATCGTAGCACTCTAGAATTCCAGCGTCGGCCCATAAGGCTTTGATGGCTTCGACATAGGGCGACTCAAATGTCGTGACTGTTTCATAATCAACAGCTCTGACTTGATCGGCCTTTTCAATATTAGCAGAATCCGCATACTGAATTTTTAATAAATCCATGGCACGTATCATGGCTTGCATGGCCATAAAGATGTTTTGGTAGACTAATTTTATAAAGCCCCGTTTATCTTCATCTGAATATCCAGACCCATGAATGATTCTCATCTGCTTTATAAATGTTGACTTCCCTGACTCTCCAGTACCTGTAGGGAAAAGCACCAGATCAAAACAATAACAAGTTAGTCGTCTACACCAATCTCTCCCAACAAATCTCATCTCTCATAATATCATCATAAATACAAAAAAAAACCTTCCTCCCAAATTAACTTTCTACATTTCCCAAGTCCAACTCTACACATCCTGCAACCATTCGCAAACTATAATTTCCCTTCCCCATCCCAAAAATACTGTCCCATGATATCATTTACACCCAGAGCTATACAGAATCACATTCCCATGTACACAAAATCATCCCCAATCTCTCAAAATCCTCGCCGACTGCCCGTCCCAGCCACCCTTTTACCAGAGGACGACGGGTCGGCTTCCGCAAACCTCGGACACTCCAAAAGGGATATTACCTAATAAAAGAAGTTTAAGTTCTCTACGGGCGTCTCTTTTGTCCCTTCTGAGTTGCCTTTCGATCTCTTGATTGATCCTCTTCTGTTCTTTGGCTTCTTCAGATAAACAGCACGCCATTGTTTAATTTCACTTTTTATTTTTTTAAATAAAAAATGATGATCACTCCGTTCCTTTCTTCATTTTTCTGCCCTATCACCGACGACAACAGAGTCCCGACCGCGAAACAAGTTTAGTTGACTTGACTCACTCGACTATTAAGACTCTGCTTGAATCTGTGATGGACAGTCACAGTCACCGTGCAAGTTATCTTCTCAATTCTAGACTAACCAAAGGGAGAAGGATCGATCGATGGAATGGCAGCCCAAATCTCGCATGCGCTCAAGCCTTCTCAAACGAGGCCCAGACTTCTCATAAAACCCGAAACACACCCAACCCATTTTTCAAACCGGAAACTTCCTATATACTCTGTGTGTTCCTCACCCGCTAGATTTCCAATGACCACATATCATTCTCAACCCGCATACCTTGCTAACCTGCTCTCTCCCAAACATTCTACAGGCTTCCCAAACATCCCATCCTATCCTATGCTATTCCTATCCCATCCTATCCTCTATCCCACACACACACACACACCACGGTATTAAGTCTAAATTAAAATATACCATAAGCCTCCCTCCCTCTCTCCGTCCAACAAACACTATTAGCTCCTTACTACATACATTTCATTTAGTAATCTCATTTACAAATTCCCCAAATGTCACCTTTATGCTTATTTTCTTAATAAGAGTAAATACTGTGAAGCCCCAGGAATTACATGAATTACCATTGATAATTATGTCTGGCAAAAAAAACATTTCTCTCTCTCTCTCCTGGTCTCCATGTATGTATACTTACTACAGCTATCTTTATATGTATACTTGCTATAGTCATGTCTTCATATTTATACTTTACTATGGTACTCTCTATGTGTATGCTTGCTATAGCTACGTCTTTATAAGTATGCTTACTGTAGTACTCTGTATATGTATACTTACTATAGTCCTGTCTGTATGTATACTTACTATAGTCCTATCTTTATAAGTATACTTACTATAGTTCTATCTCTATGAGTATACTTACTATAGTCCTGTCTCTATAAGTATACTTCCGTAGCCTTGTCTATAGTCTATACATGAATATTATTACTTTCTATATGTACAATCATGAAATACATAGCATATTAGAGGTACTTACTATTACTATATAGTACTATAATAGTACTTATATACATCCAATATAAACATCAACACTACATTCCCCCGTCTTCACCGCTTATTATTTTACCTATATATATAAATAAAATTATATATATGTATATTTCCCCACCACACACATGCTTCGGGTTCGGGCTATCGGGCCCGACTTCGGTTGACAACAAAACTCACCGCGGAGGGAAACCTTACTTGTGGCGGCCGATGACCATGCGAGAGAGGTCTTAGTACATGGTTTGATGACTCTGAGAGCATGCTGATTTGGGTGGCAATATACTGGCAAATGGCAAAAGCAGCGACGACTTAATTGTTGATTAGTGTCAAACTGAGCGTGAGTCGAGTGTTCGATCTAGTCATGGTGTACTCAAAAGTTACATGATACTAGAAAGTCACCCGACGCGTGCTCAGCGTCCCTAATTTACTTGACTTCTTTTCCCCAAGTATGTACAAGAACATCCTTCAGAGAGAGAGAGAGAGAGATAGTGTGATTGGGAACGTGACCAGACCAGAGGACGGCAGGGGCAGGGACAAATGACAAGCATCGGAGACCTAGAGAAATTAATCAGTTTAGCCTAGATATAGACAACAAGAGAGGCAAAATATTAAATCAGGAGAAATTATTTATTATTCCTACATATTACCATATATGCAATCAAATTTAAATCACTCTACTCTTAGTCAAGCCAATGCGTTGGACGGAAAGCAAAATCCCTACTTACTTTTAGCATACTTAGTAAAATTCCATCAAATGTGATGCATTGAAGGCTCCCTTGTCGAGGATCTATTGGCTGTGATAACGATAGAAAACCAGTTACGCACCGCCAGTAGTTCCTAGACAAAGAGAGTTGGATAACCAAAAAGTTAATGCAACCTTTCCTATTGAGGCATCCTCTCCTTCCCCCCACCCCTCGTCCGTCCGTCCATCGTCCTGGCAGGCTTTCGGTGAGAACAACAATCAAAAATCGGTGAAATCAATGACATCCATTACTTTGCTAACCTAGCTTTATGAGTTTAAATAAACTCATCATAGAGCTAGATAACCAAAGTAACGGCTATCACAGTAGCGGTGTCATCCTGGAGGTTCCTCTTATGGCATGGCCCATAAGCTGCGTCTGCATCCGTCCCAACGATTAAACAAATGTAGAATACTCGCTTTCCCCTGTCTGGATGAAACTACCCGGTGAGGCCAAATGTATCAAGCCCCAAACCGGTGAGCTGTCATCCGAATGAGGTACGGCTTAAGACTTGAGAGAGAGAGAGAGAAAGAGTCAAGAGACGCTTCCCCTGGACAAACAACCAAACCAACGACCAACATTCCAGAGGAAATTGTAAACAAGTAATAAATGGATGTTGTCCATGGCGTCGTGGTACATTGTAAAGGACTTAAATATAAGTATATAGGAAGCAAGTCAAAGGGACACCGTCGAATGTGAAAGGAAGTGAAACGTTTTGTTTTTCAAACTCAGTGGGCTTGGGGCAAGGAAAGAAATCCCCAAAACCTTAAATTCCACAACATTATGAAATTCTACAAAAAACATTTACGTCTATAGTAAATACAGTATTTAAATCAATCAAAACAAAATAAAATGCGGGAAAAATTACAATAGTCGAAAAATGACTTTGAAAACTTTTTACTAAAATAATAAGAAATTGGAATAAAATATTAAGAAATTGAATACAATATTAAGAAAATGGAATAAAATATTAAGAAATTGAATAAAATATTAAGAAATTGAATACAATATTAGGAAATTGGATAAAATATTAAGAAATTGAATACAATATTAGGAAATTGGATAAAATATTAAGAAATTGGACTAAAATATTCAGACATAGAATTAAATATTGAAAAACTGGACTAAAATATTGAAAAAAAGAATAAAATATTAGGAATTCGAACAATATCAACAATGGACTAAATATTACGAGAAATACGACGAAAAGAATTAGAAATTGAACAAAAATGTATAAAAACCATTCGAAAAAATTGAAAAAACATTAAGAAAATTCAGGAAAAAATTAAAAGAAAAATAAATAAAAATTTTGAAAAAATTTAAAGACTTGGAAGTGAACAGGGCTGGAGTGAATGGGGAACTGTGATGAAGGCAACAATTGAGTCGGCCTTAAATACTCCGCAGTTAAGACTGTCATGTCCGGCCTGAGGAGACGCTGGAATGGACGCGTCCCTTCGATTCTTGGTAATATGCGATGGTGTCCAGTGAAAGGAATACAATGGAATGATTTGCCTGGACCATAAAGGATAAGATGTATATAGAGATTAAGTAAGCCGGACTATGTTGTGGGTCTGTTGTCTGCCCCAGTTGCATATGAATATTTTAAGGTTGACTAAAAGGGAGCGTTCTAGGAATGGTTATAAATATTTAAAGAGGTCACCTTCGTTCAATGTTCGCAGTCCGTGTATTATAGTGGAGTGGACGATGTGAAGGAAGGTGACCTCCTAATATTATTTATACATCTCTTCCTCTCTCTCTCTCTCTCATTCTCCCTCTCTCTCTCTTTCTCTTGCACCCTTTCCAAAATTGGCTTGGATTTTGGAATAAAGAAATTGAAGCGGGATATGCCCGAAGGGATACGGAGAAACCGTTCAAAATAGAGGAAGAATGCTACATACCTAAATTAAAATAAGTCCACGGTTGACTTGTCGGCAACTAAATAAGTGTACAACGTGGTTCCTGGAATTTATTTTTAAGAGACAGCGACACATCATGCACTTATCACGTTGTTATTCATTGTCTTCCGACGGGATTAAGATACCGAATGCCGTAAAAACTAAAATAATATTAAAATGGACAACAATATATATGAAATACGGTAAAGAGGTCACCGCACTGCATCCTTCTCCCGCTCCCTTCATACTTTATTCTTGGACCGAGTGAACGAAGGTGACCCCTTCTTACCATTAGAATTTGAGTGTTAAAAATATGACAAAATCCACCTCCGCTGATACCAAATTCATATGAATACATTCCAGTAGTATTAAAATTAAAACTCATGACTGTCGGTCCAAACTTTATTATTATGAAAAGTGCACCGACTCCAGAGAGAACATTGATCCACATGTTAACAGAGACCATTGATCCATGTTAAGAGAGAACATTGATCCATGTTAAACTATGTAGTTTTCAAAAAATTAGATAGGAAAATGATGCCACTAATATAGGAACTCATGAGTCAAATATGAGGGTTTTTACTTATACTTCGAAAATAATTTAACTGTGATGGCATCCTACATAATATTTCCTATCTCAGCCCTCCATCGTCATTGCAATTTTCATTATATTCATCATCAGTTCTGATAAGGAATGAATAAATTATACTGGTTGTTATTGTTATTATGCCTGAGTTTGGTATATTAGTGTTATAGTACAGAAAGCTCTTGTATTGTCTCATTTGCAGAATTTTCACGTTGCCCCTTGAAATGTACGAGCCACTCTACTATTTTACAAGCTTTGGAGCTACTGTACAATAACATAGGTAGGTAGGTACCAATACCCAGGTAGTTCACCAACTCCTGGCTTTTCTATTCAGGCTCCGTTCTGTGTATGCAACTTCAGTCGTGGAGATTGTAGTTCTTTATGATTACAAATTCCCAAATAAACATAAATAACAATGGTATGAAATGCAATTGTTTAGTCATAATTGCAATGGAATGGCTCTAGAAATATTCCGTATTTACATGATTTTTCTGCAAAACTTTTTGGTACTTGAACGTACAGAGTGAATGCCATGCCATAAGTAATAATAAAGAAAGCGACGGTGTATGCCTTGTGCTATCAACAGTATCAAGACTGATTGTGAGACTCCTTCTCCTTCTTTCTTGAAGTGATTTTATTATTTTTTGGAATATATATGCGGCATTATATGCACTGTATGCAAAAATGTAGATTGAGCATATTTAATTTTTTTTAGTGGTGTGATTTTTTATTTTGACTTTGGTATATACTAGGTAATTAAATGCAATGAGAATGAATAAAGGCCATAAAACGAGGATTTTTATTGTTTTTAACGTCTCATTTAATTTCAAAAGTCTATTTATTTTCAAATTTATTCTGGAATTCTTGTAATACAATAATTAAATGTAATATTTTGCAGTCACACACTGCGGGCTTCACATATATACTATTTATTCGAAGGGCTGTAAAGGTTGCACAAACTAAACTACATTAGTAAATGCAAGTTCATATCCAATAAGTTAAAAAAGGCTGCGGAGGGGATGGTATTTTATATTTGATACGCGCTGACCGCTGCGGTCCTTAAGGATAACAAATACGAAGTTTATCTTGGGATTAAAGTATATATATGATAGCGGCATATTTATAATTATACCAGGGAAGATCAGTCGTCGTGTGAGGTGGGCCTCCGAAATTCCGGGGGCAACGATTTCATACATTTTGTTATTTACTTTATAATATAACTTATTCCTATTAAAACTATTATATAACGTCACAACTAGTAATCACATAATAATAACTTATACATTACAAACATAAATCTCATACAATATTTATAAACATTGATAGTCTTCATTTTTAACGTCAAAATCTCGTCACCCTTGGTGCCTTCTTCTTTTTAAATAGATATATTAGGTAAGATTCAAATACTTTACAGCTTTTGCGGGATTAACCTATTTTTCCGTTTCACAGTGATACGATCTATATGTAGATGGTGGGTTTCATACAGGTTACTGCACAAGGTAAACTATTGCAGCAAATGCGAGTGGGTATCCAAACTGAAAAAAGGTTGCGAATGATGGTTACTGTACGTCGACCGCTGCGCTTGTTGGGGATATTCGGGATAGTCGTGGAGTAAAGTATGATAGAAACTGGTTTGAATATCACAGTTTGATGATGAAGGCGGGCCCAAGGGCAACCCCTTATGTCAGCACATTGATGTTTCCTCTCCTTCAAGAGTACAAGCTACGTTATCTAATCGATGGGCCAAATGCATTTTCTTGCAGTAGGGATCCATTTCCAAGGCTTCCAAAATCTAAGGAAACAATACACAACAAAAACCAGGTGTAAAAAATATGAAGGTTCATTCCGAAAAAAAATATTTTTGAATACAAAATAAATCATTTTCATTCAAATAGGACAATATTGAGTCAATAATTACCTGTGTATTGTATTGAGATACGTAAATGTACAATTCCTTCAATGCAGCTGCATGGTCAAAATGAGCTAGGTGAGCCATTGACAACTGCTGCATAGCTGAGTTCATTTCTTGGTCGGAAATCTGGGGTAGATTCTTAATATCAGCATAAAACTTTGACACGAGGTTCCTATAGTGAGGTATATCTTTGGCGAATAATAGTTTGCTGGAAGGTGAGTCCTTGCCAAGCCTTTGTTCCGAAGTGGAGCATGCATCCATTAGAGTTTGCATAACGACGCCAAGACTTGCTTCAACTGTGGAGGCCTTCTCAACGTCAAATATGAAGTCAGGATTCTTTATGAAGTTAATCCAGAACCTAAGGGGATAGCTGCAAAAATTAAAAAAAAAAGAAACATTAGCATCAAAAACTCTCCACTCACGTAATGCCTCGTAGTCAAATCAGTTTAGATAAATTCAAGCAAAATTCTAATTATAAACCACGGAAATGAAATCCTACGTATGTACGACAAGATTCTGCAATGCATGAACTTTTAGTCAATAATTAATCAGGCAAGTTACCTGTTAGATTTCCACGCGTGGATAACTTCCGGGTCGAGGATATTGTGCCTTCGGGCGGCTTCGTCCAAGAGATCAAACAGCCATTTTATAGCGGATGGTAAGGAATCATTAACGGTAAAAATTGTGTCAAAGAAATCATCCACAAATTTCTGTATGGTTCCTTTAGTGGAGAGAAGTCGAGTAAGAAAAATTTCTGGAATTGCTTTATGAGGCCTATCATTCCTTGGAGTCGTTCCAGTTACATTATCTTCTTGCGGTCGAACTAAATGAAATGCCGGGCATTCGCTCTCTCTCATGCTCATTCCAACACCATTCCCAACACTATGTTTCGAGGATAAGGTGTTATTTAGGTAGGTTGATGGATCTGAAAACAATTACGTCAACATAAGATATGCATTCCACACTACTGCCTTATACACTCAGACTTAAGTACAGACATATTTTATCTGAGCAGCGTTATTAATTGATGAAGTATATATATATAGTCATATGCTGCTGACTCACAATTGTGATAATTGCAGGGCTTCTTGCATAGGGACATGTTACTGTAGGAATCATTGGGGCGTGCGACTAGAGATACCACTGCAGAATCCTTCACTCCATAGTGAGCGAGCGTATTAACTTTCTTCCATTCCCCAAATGTTCGACTTGTCAAATCTTCATCCTGTAAAGTGAGGTGCCCTCCTCGGCCGTGTCGCCATTCTGCACATACCACAAAATTAAGTATAACTATGCATACATACATCTAACCACACAACCTCACGTTCAAGTGCGTCATACCGTAAAATATCTAAAATAACAAGCACGGTAAAATTAGGAGCGGAGATGGAACGGAAATCAAAGTTTTCAGAGATCCGTACAATTTCCAATTCCAGTAAATTGAAAGTGCCTTGAAATCTCAAAAACTTACCTAAATCTAAGTCATGAATAGAAGGACGGAGACTGAAATGAGTGTTCTTGTACAAGGCATCCAGTATTTTGGATTTTACTTGGCTGATCGTATCACAGTCCAGCACCTTGCATTGTATTTTCTCATCCAATTCTTCTTGAACGACTTGGAACGTCTGTAGAAAATATTATTGAAAAAAATCTTATTACTATACAACATCCAGTCACATTGCCATATTTTCAGCAGCAACGACAACTTCACGGAAACCAGAGACCAGAGCACCAAACAATGCTTTACTTGGGTCTGTGTTTATAAATAGACAAAATAACTGTTTCCACGACTTAGCTGCACACAACAAAAATAAGATTACAAGAGATTGAGTAAATAAATGCTTCATGAACGTACTTGATAAGACTGATAAGGGATCTTTTCATAATACGGATCTTCCTGCACAAGATGGATTGTCTGGCAAAACAACAAACAAAAGTACATGTAAGCATCATCTACAAACATATTATACGGGGTATTTGTACGCCAGCTTATGTACAAATAAGCACTTTCACTATCCTCTTTTTCACATATATGTACCGCAATTTATTCCCATCTACAGTTCCAATTTAGACCTGATTACACATCACTGCACAACCGTATATACAGCACAGCATTACCGCTTAATTTAGAACACCGACATTAGCTCAACCATCCATATTACTACATGGAGTTTGACGATCCTCCGTTCATTTTCATCAAACGAAACAACAAACATGGACTACTGTGTGGTATTGTTGACTTACGATTAAATTATGGTCGATGGGCTCCCGCAGCAACCGTTCTTCCGACAACGAATATCGAGCATCATGGGTGTATGAATCAACAGGACCTTTTTCGATTTGGTACTTGATTGCTTTAAATAAGAGGAAGAGAGATGGGCCCGCATGGTCTTTCAGGTAACTGTACATGCAAAGTGCCATCCAATTGGACAACATCTTCTCCACGACGGTCTCCGTCCTACGCAGCATCAGCTGAGGATATTTCGTCCCGACGGACTTGTTGATGAGGCGGTGCAGAAGACTTTGCAAGATATCCGTAGCGTACTCCATCTTCCCCATAAGAATGATCATCAACAGGGACGCGACGTTCACTCTGTTTCAAAGGATAAAAGGGTTCGTCATGAAATTGGTTAAGTGATAAAACCCTGACATCTGGAGACATTCATCAATTTTTACGACACTCAATTTGTACAGTAGTTCAAACTTACTTGTCTCGCAACTTGAAGGATCTCTGACCCTCTAAGGTTTCGATGAAGGCTAGGAGGAAGTATTTATTGTTCAAAAGCAATTCAAACTGACTCATTGCAGCATCGTAGTTTGTGGAAGGTCCATTCATTACAATCTGAGAAGATACAATAAAGCATTAAATATTATTAGAGCGAGTCTGGGGCAACCTAGTAAAGAGGGTCGGCGTATAAAACATTTCATTAAGTAGCTTAATGGATAATGTTTGTCGATAAATCATCTTTTCAGCTCCAGCACAACGTTTCGCAGAAGTATAACAATAGACTTAGCATTGTGGGGGGATTTTAGCTTGACCTCAAATCACTTGACTAATGACTCATTCTTCTTACCTTCGGATCTCGGATAATTGGGTGTTCTGTCACACCGGGAAAAAACACTTTCATCACATAATCTTTATGGTCCAAATAAGGAATAGCTGATGCTCCCAGGTCAGCTGTTAAATCTCTCATGTCAGTCTGTAGTTCCGCGAAAGCTGGAAATAGAAACAAAAAAAACATATTACATCGGATTTAGTATGGTAGCATCTAGCATCCTCTTATCGAAAAACCTTCTTGCTACCAACTCAACTTGCTACTTGATATCAGTCTACGAAAAAAACCACAAGCGACTCCAAGTGCGGCTTTTGACAAACTGAGGAGTTGATTGTTCAAGAATATTCCGGTAGGTGGCAAGAAATTACCTTGTTTGCATTCCGAGCGAACGTTACTTTCCAACGTATCCATCTGAATTTGGATCCTCTTGTATTCCCTTTCCGCTTGTGTCGACTTCCGTCTGTATACAAATACTACGACCCCGAAGAAGGCCAGGAGGATGACAGCGGACACAGCAGCTATCCAGTAGGCTTCAATGGGAAAGACACTAGTTTTCGTCAATTCATATTGGAGGTATCCCACTTGGAATTTGAGAAATTGTCCCACTTTGACAGCGACCATTGGAAGACGGGAATCATCAGTTCCCGGAGGTTGGAGGTCCGGTGGAGTGCATACCAACTGGTTTTGTGCCAGAGACGTAACGTTACACTTCTGATTGCCAATCATCACCGATACATCGGTCTCATCACATGCTTCATTCAAATGGACACCCTACAAAAAAAAACAATCGTTCCGGTTCTTCAATAATTGATCATCAGCATGTCAACATATCTAAGTTTTAATATCTAGTAAGTGTTACAAATTGTAACTCACAATCCACTAGGAAATGTCTGCATTTATTTATAAACATAATCGACTCAGTGAACAAACCTCAATGACAAGAGTGTCTCCTTTATAGAGCTTCACATTGTCGGGAAAGGGACTGACAATAGGATCCTCCACGTACACAAGTTGGCATTTATCTTGCGGTAGGTAGTTCTGCAGATGTAATACGGAACTCACACCATCCATAATGAAACCAATCCTTTTAGAGGTTTCTAAACCTCTATCCCGCTTCGGGGCGGACCCGCGTGCCGTCAGTCTTGAGGCCTCTGACACTCGCCTTTCGAACTCTACATTGATCGGTGGTGAAGGGCATTCCATTTGAGTCGGGTTGATTACAGCACACGTCTGTCAATAAAATCAATCAAAATTCACATATAGGCGAGAGAAGCAAAAAAACATGGCATACATCTTATGTAATCGCGGAGAGTAATAGCCTGCCCGCTGAACTTGGGATGCGTACAACTTTTGGTTTTTACGTACCGTCCGGTTGATGATAAAGGGTTTGTGACTGTCAGCGTAAACGATCATTTCAGGACTCTGGATAGCATCCAGATTTGTACCATGGACAGTAATCATTCGACCACCGGACACGAAACTTTTTAGGGGCTTAATCTCAATTATGGTGGGATCGTGGATGTAGCGAAATAGAGCATGATCTTCCAATGTCCTCCTTGCATTATCAATAGTCAGCTGGAGCTTTGTAATCGTCTCGTTTGAAATGGCTTCCGACGTGGTGCATGTGATTCGGGAACTTGACGAATGACTGGTATTTACATGACACGGATATGACTGCAAAGTCACCGACACCACGGACCCGATGTTCAGATGAGCACCCATAATAGTCAACTGGGTTCCGCCTCCTCGAGGTCCCTTATTAGGAGTGATTCCCGATAATCTGATATTCTGTAAATGAATAGTAGAAAATATAATTAGTAATATATCAAGAGATACGCCTCAATTTAATCCTCTTTCAAATCACATTACCAGTTACCCACCTTGTAATTAAAACGAACAGACGAATTTGTGTATCCTACAGCGTTCCCAACTTGAATAGTGCTATCCATTTCCCTGTCCACTGGCCCGGTTCTGCAAACAATTCTTACGGAGACCTGTAACCAAGAATAAAATATATATAATTAAATTGTAATCACAGGGCCACGAAGTTAATTGTATTGAAAATCATTTTTTTGCAACACACTGAATATCATCACATTGATTGTCGTCACATTGAATGTCGTACCTGATATTTCACTAGTTCACAAGGCACAGACCCAATATGAATTTTTCCTCGGACGTCTTCTTCTTTAAGGCCCAAGTCACTTCCCTCAATAGTAACAAATGTACCTCCTTCCATAGGTCCGCTCAAAGGTTTTATCTATACAGATAATTAAAAAGGCATTAATGGTCACTACTTAAAAGGAAATATGCTTTCCGCAATTACTCAAAAGTTTTGGTCAATATAAAACTTACCACATCGATTCTTGGTTTGGGGCACTTCGAAACTGGTATCTTTGCACATGACTCCCTGAAGGAGCATTGCTCGCCACACCAAGTACATCTGTATTTGGCATTACTTGGGGTGACGCAGAGGGAACAGTCTGGATGACCTCGATGAGAGCCCAGAATTTCACATTTGTACAAAGTGAAATTAGTTGTGTCCAAGTGATGATTCTGCTTCCAAAGGACTGTAACCGACGCTTGATACTCCCCTGTAGGTGCCTTGTAGGACAGCTGCATCAAGCCAAACAAAAACATGTGCTTTCGATTAAACCTTGTACTAATCCAGACAGCTGAAGTGTTCATCCTCATGTTCATTAATCAACATAATCGACGTCAATCATGTCAAACAAAAATTATTACATACCCTAGTTTCCTCGCAGACGACGAATCGACCTCCTTCTACCCGAGCAGGAACTCTTATAGTTGAATCTTCTATCTCAATTACACAAATAAAATCTGAATGGCTAGCCTGTGTACAAAATTGGAAAACATTTTGTTATTAGTAAACTTGTGAATGTATAAGAATAAAAGTAAAGTTATGTATGTATACGTAGGTACTTGAGAAAAGATTACATGGCGTTATAATCCGTTAAGTAACTTACTTGACGAGGCAAATGCTCAATTTCTAGGCGAATTTTCTTAGTCATGTCGTTGGGAAGAAGGAGCGGTTCACTCGTATCCTTAAATCTGGGGCAAAATCCTGAGCCATGTGTTGCCATTTGAGCAGGATTCTATAAAGAAAATTTCAATAAACCTTCAAATCCTTTCTCAATAAAAAGCCACGCCAGGTTGGACGTAAAAGACTAGCGATTTAAGCTACTTCTTACGCATTTATGGCTACCATCACTAGACCCGGCTAGATTTCTAGGGAATAAAGCCGAGTAGTAAAACTTGGTTGGGTCGCATGGAGAAAAGGAGAAAAGGAAGAAAGAAGGAGAAGGAAAATGCCGCTGGGATACACAAAAAAGTTCTCCTTACTTGATGCATCATGTGAAGCAGACCGACTTTTTCACCACTGACAACCGAGGAAGAGTTACAGGAAGACGTGTCATGCACGCATCGATTTTCGTAAACACACCAACTGCAACCCCACGAAGACTTGACACAGGAACGACATCGTGTGTGTCGGGAACAATTGTAATAATAGAAGGAACGGCTAACGAAATCCTTGTTGGTTTCTGATGAACGCACTGCCAAATCCACTTGTACATGGTCTTGGTCATCGGGTATCACAGGACGAAAGTTTAGCGCTGGAGTCTTACATTCTAAACCGAGACTCTTCAGTTCCGCATCTATGGGCGGTGCATTGCCAAACACACATTTGTACTTTGCTCCAGCAGGTAGATTTGGACGAATCACCAGTGTCACCTGGGGAAATCAAACCATACATTTTACTGTCTAAATCTCTAATCTGAATCCACTAAATCAACTTTTCAATATATATTCAAAAGGAGGAGAAAAAAAGGAGGTTGAAAGCACCCAGACCCCGCGTTCTCTTCACAAACTTCCTTCAAAAAACTTTTTCATAGTAGCATTACTTTTTCTCACACTCACTCAAAGGGAGTATAGGAGCCTCCCAAGCAGAGGATTCAAATCTCATAAAATAAAACATTGAATGAAAGTCAAGGAGCAATTTATTTTACATACAGTCAAAATCCTATCATAAAGACGTGAAGAGGCGAAAAATTCGCTCTCAAGAAAGACTCAAGGATAGGAGTAGCAATGGAAAGTTCAATTCCCACCATCAAATGTACATATGTATAAGCTCAAAGGTGCTAACCTCGAGCACAGCATCAATCTGTTTACAATCCTCTCAAGACTATAGATATAGTAGTACTTATAGTATAGATATATCAAAGTATATAATATACATATAATATAGACAATTTATCTTTGAAAGAAGCTTCACAAAAATGGTATATTTACATTATTTACAAAAAAAGAGGTGAACAACAAGATTAACTAAAAAAAAGAGTTCTTACCGAACCAAGCTGCGTCACTGGAATTCGGTCTGGCTGCGCCCTCTCGAAACTTATACATTCCTGTCCTGACCCGACGGCTAGCCATCTTGGGGAGATTGACATGGCTTTCTTGCACGCGCCTCGTACGGTACACCTGTGTAGAAAATGTTAACAGAGGATTGCAAATGTGAAACATCAACAGTTCTTCTCATAATTAATGTGACACTTCTCGCCCATAAACTCTGCCAGAGAAGCTAATCTCAACCCTTTTGGTAATATATGGACTTTTCCAATATTACAAAACACAGGCTGTAACTACAAGAAACAAAACTCCCAGTCAAGCTCTCTGTATACATTATACATATATAACCAAAACAACTCCAGAGAGCCTCAAGAATACACAGTGCCTTTTTCTAACGGGTACACTTCAACTCATATTAATGCAGCACATAAATCCCTTGATGCAAGTCGTGTCCAAGTTGCAAGAAGGAAAAGAAGTAGAAGAAGAACAAGAGAAGAAGAAGCCAACAAGAGGTACCAGACCATACGCATTAAGTAACTACCAATTTTACCACCATTTCCTTCTCTTTCACATACGGCTCCGTTCTACTAGATTTTATGTGCACGACACTCATCTGTATATAATCTATATAGTATCTATCTAAGCATATGATATGTACATAAGTATTTAGTACTTGCATACTAAAGTATATGACATGTACATAAGTATGTGGTACTTGCATACTTAAGTATATGACATGTACATAAGTATGTGGTACTTGCATACTTAAGTATATGACGTGTACATAAATGTGTAGTACTTGTATACTTAAGTATATGACATATACATTAGTTTATAATACTTGCAGAAGTATATTATACGTACATAAGTACACATATGGTTCTGTAGGGCATCATCCCAGTAATTGTAAGCTGATAACACATGCATCCCCTAACACAATCAGACCTCCACAGAGTTCAGTATACCGGGACTCGGCTCAAGTGGCAGAATGAATCATCTGCAAGAGAGCCAAAAGCAGAAATCTTTGGCAGAATCCTTCCTGTTCAATTTCATAAATTCCAAAATGCATACATCTTCAGTGAGCAGAACAGGGGTACCTATCCATGCATAGGTATGTGGATATAACAGTATCTGCAGCCGGAACAAGAGGACTGTCATATTTGTGAGAGGCTATTTTACACAGGCAACACCTTCTCCATCCACTGTAGCTGGTGCTTTTTATCATAGCATTACCCTACATACCTACATACACATTTCTTCGTAAAAATCCATAAAGAGCTCATAAGCTTAATATACAAAATGTAAAATGCATATCTATGTATAAAAATCTATATAGATATAACATACCCTCCTTGGTATAACACAAGGGAAAGTATAAAAGATAAAATGTCATAAGTTCCACTAAGTTTTTGCAAAGCCTCGGGACCTGATTTAGCCCTGTGATTCGATAAAGAGCATAATGGTTACCTTTTTCCTAACTACATAGTAAAGGAACTAAAGCACGAGGAGATACTCACGTATAAAAAATACCATAATTTATTCACTTTCAACTTGCCTGCAATTGCTTTGCCAAGTGTAAAATGATCACCGTAAATTATGAAAATGTGCACAAACTCCAGAAATCCTTTTGAACTCCAAACATTTTTTACTCTTGAATTTTCTCATTAGTTTACTCAAGTAGTTTGAAATTTACTTGAAACTAGCATAAATTATTTATCGTCACTGCTCTGCTTCCCCGTATTTAAACCTTATTACTACGTTTACGCTCATCCAAGACGAGGGGTATAATTCTATACGGATAAATTTTTACAACGCCTTTAAAACAGATTTTCAAAACGGCTTCAGGTTCCCAATGTCCCAGCCGCAGTCCCTGCAGTACCTACTACATAGTTATACCTACTATAAAATTCAAAATCAAAGCTCTATGTACTAAAGCCGGCAATCTTATATAACATATACTTCCAGCCTTTTCCTCAACCCTACAACGTTTACTTTCTGAGGACCTAAACTAATCTTATTGGAAATAATTGACACTTAAAGTCAATTTGGCCTCAGACCAAATGCAAACTTTGATTTTTCACTTCCACGAATCTATTTCAATACAACTTTTACTTTATACTCCCCCACTTTACCTCATCCGCCGTCTACCTTTATTCCTTATGTACCTCCACCCGATCCAGGATTCATGGGAGCACCGCTATACGACAACAGCCTAATTTCATATGCAAGTTCCTGTTTTTATTCCAATTCGCAAAAAACGAAAAACGCTTTTCCTTATTTCCCCCCACTTTGTGTGTGTATACTTTGTATTTGTCTCGCTCTACCAAAGTTACATCTTCATGAAAAAGGATCGATCGTAACTTCTTTAAGTCTCCTACACCACACTACTACTACTACTACTACTACTTACATACATCCTTTTCCCACTTACACTCACTCACACAAACTCACACACAAACACACTCGAGCACCAAAACCTCTCACAAACAATATACAAGTTGGCGTTCGAAGACCGACAAAGAGTCACGTAATAAAATATGTGAGATTCTCACGCTACACTATAGGTGAGG
Organism: Lipothrix lubbocki; assembly: GCA_034696945.1. Taxonomy (NCBI): domain Eukaryota; kingdom Metazoa; phylum Arthropoda; class Collembola; order Symphypleona; family Sminthuridae; genus Lipothrix; species Lipothrix lubbocki. The sequence continues at coordinate 97,758 of JAQGAK010000270.1, forward strand.
AGCAATAAGCCACCAGATAATCAGAACTCCATATCCAATATTGCTCCTCTAAATTACCTGTACACGAAAATAGTTTTCCTTTAATTGAGGGTTTAACAAAAATAAGGGAGAGTTTTATTTACGACGCTTCACCCATACACCCAAAAACATATGTACGTAAAAGAGTCCACACGCAATTGAGCAGCCCGGCCCAAAAAAATACATTTCTCCAAACCAAGCTCATTCACTTATAAAGTTACGCATGTTACGCATAGGAAAATACTTACTAAATCTTATATCCTAAATAGATTCTATATCCTGAATGAATCCTACATACTTAATAAATCTTACATACTAAACAAATCCTATATACTTAATAAATTCTACAAATCCTGTATACTAAATAAATCTTATACTATAAATACATCCTACATATTCATCTCTTCGTTGATTAATCCCAAGTCCTATATTATTAATCCATTCCTATACATTTATTAATTCCAAATAAGCACACACTCGTACACTTCCACTCTTGCATTCCCATTACTCACATACTACTTTAGGAAAATATCAGGAAATTACCCCTCTCGCAAAGCTCACAATTGAATATGTCGAATAAATATTTACAATCTCTGTAAAATGCGAGAGAGAGAAGGCATTTTAATAAAGTAAAATGAAAAAAACTTGTGTAAGTAGATTACAAATGGTCTCATCAGTATTAGATACACTATTATATCCTAACTAATCGTAAGTCGACCACCAAATTGGAATACAAAAGACAGGAGGTTACGATGAGAGAGAGAGACAGAGAGGGAATATAAGAGGCAGTCTGTCGAGCACATAGAGTAGACGTCGAAGCTTATAGTATACATCAAAATAAATACAATACACAGTAAATAAAAAATTCAATTTTCCACCATGAACATACTTGAAAATCAAGTTTTACGGAGAGTAGCAATTATTTATTATTACCTTTTCTCTAATGAGCACCACCCACAGTAAGGATCTCGGGTGTTGAGACAAGTACTGCAATTCGTCCACATCTCACACTGCTCCACCCGAACCTTAATCACCTGCAACAACAATATGCATTCATTTCATTTTATGACTCTTCACTAATAAAAACTTAAATCTTGGCTGTAAAATTAAATTGGAACAGCTTCTTCGTATGCGTTGTATGTACATATATGAAGGACCTTATCCGATATCTACTATACAATGCACGGAGAAGAGCAACAAGAAGTCGAAGAAGAACCAGAACAAGAAGAGGAAGGACAAGAAGGAGACGGAGAAGTATGCAGAAGAACCAGAGGATGGACGTAATGGGAAAAGAAAAAGAGTCAGAGCAGCAAAACCAATTTTACCGTCTGAACCTTGCATAAATATATCCGTTATCTTCCATGTAAACTAATTTCGTAGACGGAATTACATATGAACATCCATATGTATATGATTCCACATTGAATTTATATCACACATTTATAAAAATATATATGTTATTACATATATGCAGCTCTATCTTATAGTATACAAAATAGTAGTTTGTACAATTTGTTATAATAGGAACATATTTTGGTGGCAGCCCGAGCAAAGTTTCATAAAGGAACAAAAGGAATACAAAAGGAGGAACAATACCATTATCACAAGTTCCTCTCAGAGAAATAAATAAAGAAAAGTGTATTTCTTTTCTTGGTCATCTTGATAAAACTAGTATCTACATATCCTTACACAATATTCTGTCTGGGCAGGGTTAAAAAATCCAGGGATTATAGACATAAATACGAGGACACAATGTACAGAATCAACATTTATGCAACAGTCATCCTTTCGGACAACTTGCACTAAATAAAATAAAAGGATGCTTTGCAAGCTAAACCAAGCCAAGCTACATAAGTCAAAGAAACACAAACTTCAACCAGCAGACTTGACACAGTTGACAATACGGGTGTCAAACAAATTTGAATTCCTCCTAATGTCAAATGTCCCAGCCCATATACATAGCGTTATAAATACTCCGTTATTACACAGTGGCTTATTTATCACTGACTAAAAGCCAAAATACAAGCTAAAGAAATCAAGAGAAAATGTTTGTCCTATACAACACACAAGCAAGCAGTGTCTCATGTTTTTAAGCCGGAAATTCCAATTCAAACCATGAACACCATATAGAAAAGCCTATAGCCTGGAGTTTTAAACTTCTGTATTGAATTTTATTTCGGACTGGAATATTTATACGCCACCAATACTTATATTATGACGGCCTAAAATAATTATTTACATATAGATAACAGTTACTTCAAGTAACCAAAATACAGTTTTTTACTTCAATTAAGGTCGTATACAACAAGACTGTAGAATTTTAGAATTTTTGATCCAAATAATCTTGGATTGGAGACATAGACAATTTAAATTGTATTTTGAACATTTACCACGAAATAAAATATACTTTTAATAATTATTTGAAACCGGAAAACGTCAAAAACCATTGTCTACCCTCCTGACACTGATTTCCTAACGGGAAAAACGTTTTTAACGTAATTCATAACGCAGCATTGCTACCTTTGTTCAGTACGAAGAGTAGAGGGAAATAAAAAAAGTTACGTAAAAAATAAAAAAGAAGAGGACCGTAGAATATCTAAAATTGCTGCAGAAAATTCCACTAAATACGTATCCAGTTGCAATTTAATATAACAGCAGTAACAACAACCAAAACAACAACAACAACAAGAGATACCAGGATCAACAAAAGTACGTAAAAAGCTCTATGTGCGGATCAAGATCGAGCTCTTACAAATCTTCATTTCAATATCGAACTTTGTACTTCAAGTGAGTTCAAGTACTTTTATACATAATATGCGTATCTCTCTACTGCTTTGCTTTTTTTATAAATAGAACTTTGCGACTGCGACAACAAGGTAAATAACTGCTCAGAGTTGGAAAAAAATTACTTTTGTATCCAGAGAGCGAGAGTTTAAGTACATAAAGGGGATTTTACAATTGTGTTACTCCCACTGTTATACTATATTGATAGCTATATATAATATGTACATTTCTTTTTTCGGCATTCTTTAACAATTGGATTCACGGACGACCATCAAAGAATTCAGTGATAGATCGACGACGACAACCAACAAAATATTTCTCTTCGCTCAAAGTGGATACTTATTGCGATCAAGAATGCTGTTGTACCCTTTTGCGCCCGTCCACGCTTGAACATCCAGCAGCAGTAGATTCAGCATTTCCGTATACATATATACATACGTCCATCTCACAACAACCAACTCAACTTTCATCTCTTCAACACTCGGCTGATCCCATGTGCTGTATACTTTTGATACCTAACGGGAGTCTCTACAAAAAAAAGTCTTGACTTCCTCGTCGTCATTGCTACATATCGTCGGCGAAGAATCTTAAAGTACCAATTGCTATCCCTTCAACATAGCAATTGGTACTTTAAGATCCTTCGCCGACGATATGTATACGACATATATACGTCACTTAAACTACGTCGTGCAGGCAAATAATAAATTCAAAGCAAGTTTGTCAATTAGCTTAAATAATGAAAAGAATTGATACGCGAGCCAGCGCAATTAAATATTGAACAGCCATTGAAACATATTGCTGAACAAGGACAAACAAAACGAGACAAATCGGATTGGCATAAGTAAGCCGTACAGAACGAAAGACGAAAGAAAGAAAGCCAATATATCGGAATGGACGGTCTAATGTGTCACATTATGAAATAACTTGTCATTAGAGCGTTCTCCCTATGTACAGCAAACAGTCAAAGTACATATACGGGAAATCTATTTAGGTACTCACCATAGAAGGAATCAATACTTTTTAAATAATTAAATAGCGTGTGATATATTCCGTGAATGTGCTTCTTCACGGAATTATTATACACGTAATACTACTTCTTCTTCATGGTTCGATTCCTATTTTGGAAATAATGGGCTTGCAACACGCATATGTACACAATATGTAAAACTCTTATATATAAAACTCTTGTAGACAAAACTTGTATATACAAAATTCTTATATACAAAACTATTTTATATTTTCTCGTCTCTCTCTTGTAAAAACCAATCGATATCGATTTCTCCATAGAAAATTCTAATAATTGTAGTTGGCTTCACAAACGCTTCCCTTTAATACAAACTTTACCTTAAATATTTCCGTGCGAAATGTGAAATATTGCTCAAAGTCCGTGCAATTAAGTTCAAAAGGCATAATGTAATAAGTTCTTGTTGCTGGTTGCTATGGCAACAGATTTATTTACTGCGACTTAATGCTTCCAATGTCTTTAAGTAAGTTTCTAATAAAATCGTGTTAAGCAAAAGTGTTCTCAATTATTAGAGGAATTACATGAAAAATTATTAAAGAATTATTTGTACTAAAATTTATATATTTATATAGTAAATTAGCAATTTTTGCTAAGCGTAAATTTATGTTCAAAATGAAATGCTAAAATATTTTGAATTTGATGTTTTGTTAAGGAATTTTGAATATATGTATGAAATTTTATCCCCAATATTCAAAAAAAGAGAGGTGATGCGAAATTGAATAATTATTCATAAATATTATTTTTTTAAACTAAGAATGGTAAATTACAATTTTTAATTTAAAAAAATAATTATTAAAACATTTATACTACAAAACTATTTATAATTATTAATAATATCAAACCACAAATAAATTTGGGTTATAATTAAACTAATTAAATCTGTAAAATTAAATTGTCATTTTACCATTAAATAAGCAATTAAATTAAAATTTCGAAAACACGCTAAATAAATAAGTTAAATTGCTTTTTAAAAAAAAACAAAAAAAAACAATTAGTGGACGTAAATTATTTCTACCAATAATATAAAAGGAAAAGATAATAACACTGAACTCTCAATATTAAAAGAAATATTATAACAAATTGGCTCTTTTACCAAATAATGAAACTAAATAATGCGTAAGGTTGTGCTTAAATTTAAATGGAAAAAAGTAATTTTTTAAAAATGTTTTAAAAATATTCTTACGTAAATTAACTTCAATCGGATCATTTTGAGCATAAACAGGAATCAAGTTCCAAGTTAGGAAAATGTACATGCAGAACCGGATTAACATGGTTAATCCGGTATTAAGCTCGGAATTTTCGCACAAAATATAATTTTAGTAATTTTTTTTTCAGTATTATTATTATTAGTATTTCGAATTTTTGTTTCAAAACTAAACGACAGCGCAGCCAATCAAATTTATAAATTTACCAACAGTGGTAAAATTTAATTCAAAGCAGTTCAAGCAATTATTGCTATAGCGAATATTTGGATTGTCTAATAAGAAATTCTTGAATGATTCCCAGCAACGCCACTCAAGATGTTGGCGATTCCAGGGCTTGTCCCTTACTAAACTGCGGATTATACAGAAGGTTTTTCAAGTTATTTGCACACACACACACTGAACAATAGGTAAATTGCCATCGCCATCTCGGCCATCAAGGTATTCAGCCCCATATATTTTCTCTTTATTTTCTAATGGAAATCGATACTTTATAAATATTCTAATAGGCTTCGGCAAGGATAATGGAACTTCCCTTTAGCTAAAATAAATGAATACAGAGCAAAAAAGCTGAAGAGTTGAATCGACGACACGAAACAAATTCTGTAGTATTATCAGATAAAATTCAAGTGCTTGTTTCCGTAATGGCTGCTCTCCTTTTCCTTAATAAGAATTATTAGCCCAACTCAAATGCCATATCGTTTGGGAGAATCAGCATAACTGTGTGTACATAGGAATTATTCGAGCAAATAATTCTTGTAATCATATGGGCAGACGGACATGTTAAACACATATGTCAACCAAGTATTGGGGGAATTGTGGTGCTATAAGTAAGTAATATATTTATGCTGTCGGCTTTCTTAGGCGGAGAACAAAATTATTTACAGTCAATGAATTTCCATGGGTTTATTAAATTTATTGTTTCCTGTATGATAGAACAACACGATTTACTTACACGATTACAGAACCATTAATTTCGTTAAAATATTTTCCAACAAACAAAAATTTTGCAAATGACGATTACAAATTAAGAAAATAAAAAGGAAAGGTTTGGATTAAAAAAAAACGTTAATTAAAATTGGAAGTACATTATTAGAATTGGAAAGCACTTTTAGAATTTAAATTAACTACTAAAATTTGGAAGAAATTATCAAAATTTAAAATAAACAATAGCAATTTAGACGAAATTGTTATTTAAATTTGGAATAAATATTTAAAAATTTAGAATAAATTATTACAATTGGAAATAAATATTATTGAAATTAAAATGGACCATGGGAATTTTCATCCAAAATGTTTTGGTTGAAATCAATTTTGGTTAAAATCAATTTTGGTGAAAAATTTAAACCAAAACGCTCGGGCTGAGAATGTCGTTGGTTTTCATTAATCCGCATCCCAGTAACAACAAATACACACAATACATATATATAAGCTGTTCTAAAAATTGTTAACAATCCAAAAGAATCAAATGGTACCCATATGTTATGAAATTAACCCAAATTTCCACCAAGTCTTGAGAAAATTGGTACTGTTCAGTGCCAACGGTGAAGTTCTGGTACCAAGTGTACAAGAATTGCTGATCGTCAAGATGAACGATGACTGTGTATTGTTTTAAGCATAAGAAATAATGGAATCAACAAAAATTTTCCTCAAAACACAATAATAAATTAGAATAATAATGATTTAAAGAAATTGTAAAAAATAAACGTGATAATAAAATAATTAATACATAAAACCAATTAATAATAATTAAATTAGTAACTAAATTAGTAATTAAATTAAATAAAAAATTATTACCCGGGAGCTTATACCCATATTTGACCTGCACATCGCTAATCCCACCAATGTAAGTATTGTAATATAGGGCTAGGAAATCGCGAAAAACACGATAAAATTAAAAATTCATAATAGAGTATTCCCAGCTGGGTAAATTGTTTTATTGGGCA
>JAQGAK010000271.1:0-104639 GCA_034696945.1 Lipothrix lubbocki
CAGTCGAGTCCCAAGAAAGGAAGGACAGTTCCTAACTAGATGTTGTATGCATTAATATGCTAAGATGTGGCAATACCTGGTAGTAGATATCTCTAAAGTTGTGTTAATGGTCTGACCCATTATAATGTATGCATTAATATGCTGAAAAGAATGATTCCTGCAACCCCGCAGGAACTGTTTTGTGGCATTGATATGCTAAAAGAAATTGTTTCCTGCAACTATCTACAGAAAACTTTAGTGTCGATACCCCCAGGTATCGGCTAAATTATGTCTGGTATCTAGCTAGTCGGCTAGCATACCTACCCTCAAGCCCCCATTGGCCAGCACATACCGTCAGCTCAGCACCCATCAGCTCCAGAACCGTCCGCAAGCGCCATCTCTTGGCGGACAGGTGAACTGGGTGACAAGCCGGAGTGGAGCTAACAAGTACATATGTATATAATGATATATATATATGCTGGCCACTGTGGCCATGGAATTAGAAATTCCTAAGAATAATTGTGAAAAAACACTTACAAAATGGAAATATCCGAACTAACCCGAACACTATCCATCTCCGCTGGAGTCCAGGGTCCCACTTCCATATGGTTATTTCACAACTAACACCAAAAGTACCCCGAAAAAAAGATTTTTCCGGGGACTGAAAAATTAGCACGTCCGTTTGCGATGGCAGTTTCGCGCGCCTTTTTGATTCCAAGTAACTTTACAGTTGTAATTATATAAACTTTTAAATATGCGAGTGGTAAGTAGATATAAATGTTTTTTAGTAAAATTCATATTTGTCCCTTTAGACATATTTATATTTTTTCAGGCAGAGGATTTCTGTAAATCTCTAGAATATTTTCGCAATATATTTGTCCAAATAGTCATTTTTGTTTCTCGTAATGACGCCGGATTTGTTGCTGCGACACATAATACTTGCTACTGATTAGGAAAAATCTGATTTTCCGCTACATTTTTGTAATATTTGGTGTTGATGTATTCTTTTTCATTTTGCCAATTTATTACATTTACTGCAAATTTGTTTCAAATTTGCCAACTGTCCGTCGTTTTAAATTATGAATAATTAGTAATGAAATATGTGTTCGGAAAGCGACTTTCAAGCTGACTAACAAAATTTCCCCGCGCCCCAATTTCTATAGCGCATGCAGGAATTCTTTAAAGTTTTAAAGTTATTTGACTGAAATTTTTTTAATTAAACAAACTAATTATTTGAAGAAATTTTTATATCGTTTATTGTATATAATTTGTTTTCTTAGTGTTATTGTTGTTTCGTGTGTTCATTGGTCTTATTGATAATAGTTACTGGTTTTTAGGGGCAGCGCCCCCCAGGGGGCGGACTCTGATGTAATGGTGCATGTCCGTACAATTACAACAGTACGAAAACCTCAAAAAATTGAAATTGACTTGAATTTGAATTATAGTCAACTTTTGCAACATATTTTGAGAGCAAGTTTGGGAGTAATTCTGGAACTCCCGAAAAATCCGGTTTTTACCCGCATCTTTGTATTGGTTGACCCGATTTCAAAATTTTCAAATGTAATGTATCCAAGGCAACCCAAGTGGGGTCTCTGGTAAAATAAAGTTCGTAAATTCGACCAACGTGTTTTTTGCTTACAGGTTCCACGTGAACTTACTCATAACGTCTGCAATCATAAAATATGATTACAAAATGAAAACACAAATATAATTAGATACAATATTCCCTATGTAATTTATTAATATATATATTTATTTAATTAATTTCGGAGCATCAAAAGCAAATAAGCGAATTCTCGCCTTGGATATGTAAAAGACCGCTTAAAATTTCTTAAAGCTTTGTCTGTCTTTTCAAATGGTAGCACCTTTGCTTTAACCGAGAATATGTCTATATATCTATAGCTTTTTTACTCTCAGAAAAACTTTCTCGCTTTACAGCAATTCCATTCTTCAGCCAGAACAGAACTGTCACTGGATGAAGAACAACTCGCAGTTATTTGTTTCGGACGATTTAGCAAAAACTCACTTTGTTCCATCAGCGGAGGTCTTAGAAAAGTATTATTATGGGACTGTGAGAGAACAAGGGGAATGAATGGTAATGGTAAAAAGATGATACAGATGATGAAGGCAGCATTGTTCTACTCGACGCGCAGGGAAGTAACATGAGCCTGTGTATACTACATACATAGTACACTTCTATCTATACCTCTATCTATGTATATCTCTTTACTTAGACGATATATATGTACTTGTATACATAAGTAATTCTACATATACCACGTATATACATATACCTATATAGTTTTCCTTTCACAGTGCAAAAGTGAAACGTGAGAAAACAAATGTTTTTCAACTTATTGCGTTTAATGATTAGTGCTGTTGTACGATATTACTTTTTGGAGTTATATATGTATCATATCATTCTCCGTAGATACTTCCCTGTCCCTATAACTTGTATATATTTTCTGTTTCAAATAGCCATTATCTCCGCGCTCTCAACCTTGTTGCCCTGCTTCGAAAGTAACTTTTACGATAATAACCATGTACTTGTCTTAAAATGAAAAAAGTCTAGATACTTCTATCTTACACACTGCACAGGGTAGGCTAGCTAAATGGAAAAACACAATGACAAAAATTTTTGTTCTAGCTTCTAGCAGATCTCTACCTACACTATGTACGTATGTATAAATACAAAATACATACGATATACACTGCGTAGCCAAATTTAGCATTGTCATACACATTTGCATATGACGTACGTATATTTACATATATTCCTGTACACTCCTACAACAGTGAAAATTCATCGTGTCATTACCACGCGAAGAGAAAGCAAACACTGTCTACATACAAATAACATTTAATACTTTCAAAGGGTAGAACGAGAGTGTGTATGTGATTGTGTGTGTGTATGTAAGTGTTTGCAGGCGACGAATGAACCAAACCAAGAGTGCTGAAAGATCGTTTGAAAGATGCCACGAGACCCTATAAATACAAAGTACACATTCGGATAGATAGACGTAACATAACATAACAGCAGAGAAAATGACATCTCGTAATAAGGAGTACATATAAATGTAGGAAAATACTTCAACAGCATTTGCTTTGCAAATATGTACGTGCATGGATAAAAATATATATGTAGTTATTTAGGTAATATAACATTACATACCAGTATATAATATATACATACCTACATATATTAGCATTTGTCGATCCAGCGTCATCTGTTTTATAATCCTGTTTTGGGTTTTAATGTTGCGTGCAAAAATGTGCAGAGTCTATTGGATTTCCTTGAAAGGGAAAATCCTAGGTATGAAGATCGTATATAATATATTGATATACATATCTGTACTTACTATTGTCAAATATTTGGAAAAACAGTATTGTACTTTCAGAAAAGCTACGCATTAAATTCGCCAAAAATACACTCTGTACAAAACCCGCCAAACACCGAATTCAAAAAAGTAACCCAAGACATTTCTGAAATTTTGACAAATATTGCCTCTCTCCCCCAAAAATGATGTTTGCTTGTATGTACTGATGTTGTACTCAACTATTATATACATAGACGCTCCTATTAGGATGGAAAAAGTGAATGAATAAGGAAGGCACTTATAGTATAAGAAAAGATGAAGAAGAATAAAGGGTCTGATGATACTGTGAACAATGTGAATAAAAGTGTGTGAGTATCATTGTTGGGTAAAAACCAGGAAGTTGCACAATTACCAGAACTTTTCACTATAGAAAGGATAGTCTCCTGCTCATTGCATTTGAACCCGCGCAGAAGGAAACAATTGTGTAGGAAAGAGTCGTCTGGAAAGAAGGAGAAGGGTGACTGACAAAGGAAAAGTATTGATACGATACGACCCGACAATTACAATACACTCCAATGCATACACTTGCGCTTCAAACGAGGGGAATTGTGGGGGAGAACTGGCGGAGAGGAACGATTTACAAGTCAACTATTCCACCATTTGTACATACATTTAGTCAAAATAAGTATCTAGGTATCTAATATAAAATATCTATACATATGTGTTTCATATACACTTCCGTACTTAGCCAAACGTCGAACAATATGTATTAAATACAGGGAAATGCTAATGCGATATTCACCCAAAATATATCGTCACTACGAACGAAGAATGCAAACCAAAAACACAGACGCAGACAAACCTCCCGGCAAAAAATACAACCTGAACATATACGTATGTACATACATACAATTACATGTACACAAAAAACGCATGAAAATACATATTACAGGCAGCAGAGAATTTGTGCAAGAATCGAGAGTCGTCGTTATAACATCAAGTATATATTTTACCCTTTTCCTTGTAATAAGTTTAATATGTTACATAATATGCTATAGCATATGTATAACCTTTACTTATATAGTTAACATATTATAACTTACATAACTTCCGATTCTTATACTTATAGACCCAAGATTTGTTCCAACAAATAACCCAAACTGCCGGCGTTCCGGCAAATAAAAGTTAGAGCATGCAGCAAACGACAATATAAAAGCAAACAAAGTGAAACGTCGCTAAAAGAGACTTATGTACATACATGTATGCATGTTGAGATCATATGAAGTAAAAGTACTACTGCGACGGTGAAGGAAAACCCAATCAAGTGTGAACTAATGATTGTAATCATGTTACCATTCACGCATCATAGTCTTTTAGGAAAGTGACGAAGTAAACTTGTGTAAGTAGTAATAATGCCAGAGCTTATTCGGATCCTCTCAAGGCCAACACCGAGATATATTTCTATTCTAAAGCTTACACTGCTGCTGTTGCTGCAGTCCTTATGGTTCATCCTTGACTGAAAGTGTGATTCAGGGAGTGAAAAAAGGACGATGGAGACCGGGGGGAACAATAATACAAGAAAGTTTTTTCCTATATTGTTACATGTTTAAAGCAGTTCTATGTAGTGTTATATGTGTTACAGTTTTATATATAGTGTTAAATATATAACATTTGTATGGTGTTACAAGTAACAGTTCTATGAATGTATGTAGCAATTGTTTAAGTATTTGACACACTACTCTGTATGAACATGTGATATATATAATTATATACATACATATATACGATTGTACGAATACTCAGGGTGTAATAGTCTTCAGGCCGAAATGTCAACCAAGCATGCACTTGTCTACTATATTGGGGATGATAGAAATAATAATGCACTCATTTGACGTAAGTGGTAACTTGTATAATAATAATAAGTGATAAAATCGCAACTGTAATGTAATCACGATAACCCTCCGAGATTTTGCTCCTCCACCCGCAACTATCTACAAACATATACACTTATGTTCTGTACAAAAAATTGTGTATTATAATGCTTAATATAAGTTCTTTTATATACTCTGTATCGCTTATATACACTAACGATAAGTATTAAAGTATATACGTCTGTGGTTTTTTAAGGCACTACACTTAAGTGACTTAAATATATATATATAAACTTTCATATTCACGAAGTTCAACAGTTCCTAATATGTTTAAGGAAGAGGAGAAGATGTGGCGTAGAGATAGTCTATCTAATACACTTGCGCCTATGATATCTTTCAAAACCATAGTTATACATACGAAAACAATCTCGGTCATAAAGATAAACGCCCGCAAATTTTATTGTACACACAGTGCAACATTTTATCTTCCCCGGACATCTGTAAGTATACATCAACAGCAGGCATATAGAGTTACACAGTATAGACACTGGTATTCTTATAGATAGACAACACTAAAGATGAATGTAAACATATCTGTGCACATCTGAACCTGCTATGAGAATATAAGTTAAAAGACATTTACGAGGAAATCTCCTGAGAACAAGGAACACCGCTATGTACACTGCAACTGCAGTTTGGATTTGGAGAAATATTATTACATTCTTAACTGTCACAACTCACATGGTTGTGACTTTCAGCTTTTGTCACATGTGCATAGTAACATAGCAAGTATAGCAAGCAACATGTTATCTCTTCCTTGGTTCCATCATTAACGCATTCCATTTGGATAGATAAAATAGTGTGCATTTAACCAAACTTATTTCCTTATTCTTCACTGTTTCCTGTTCTTCTGCTCTTTGACGACCACGGCGTTACAATCATACAAAGAGATAACTATTTGATAAACATTGCAGAAAGAATGTCTACAGTTTATTTAGTTTCACTGTTTTAAAAATATATTGTTACTTCTACTTTTTACTGAACTGAAACTACGTGGAAATTTTTGTATGCAGAATAGTTGGTTTATAATGAAACTCGTCATTTAATTCATATTTTAATACAAAAGCTAAATCTTATGTTATTTTAACATCCTTGCAAAGTAGTTTACTATATGGTGTTCAAACCTTCCTGTCACAATATCGCCTAAGATCTTATCCTTGTATTGCGCTGCCTATAAATTATTGTTTTTTTTAACGCTGTTCCAACTCGTTGGACAACTTACCTTTGCAAAGTTATACTTTATGCACAAATCCTCATTAAATCCCCAAAAATGTTTTTCGCATTAAGTAGTTGAGATTGATCAGAGCTATTTTTTAAATCTATTCATCTTAAATGTGTAAAATTGTGATTATACTCCATTTTTTAAACTCCATACTAACGCATATATATAAAATATAAGCTGTTCACTGGATTTAATTTTTGTGATCCTGTACACACTACAGATTCCACAATAATAAGCACAAGATTTTAAGATTTTACAAAGATTGGAGCTCCCATAGGGACCCTCTTGTATATTTTAGCTTTTTACTCAACATTTGAGCTTCGAATAAGAACTACACGGAAGGTCATTTATTATTTACGGATATTTGGAGATGCAGAGTAAGCAAAAAATATACGCCATATAATTACACAAGCAATGGTTTTTGCGGAATAAGCTGTTTCTTAAAATATAATATAAGGGTATATGTATTATCCCCCAAAACTCGAAAGTATTTATATTATAAAGTTTTCTCTATACGTATAGTAAGTATAAAACTCCCAAGAATCTCAAAACTTAATTTAAGTTCCCTGGCTTCCGACAACGAAGTGTTCCTCACTGATTATATTACTAAAAGGGGAGATAACACTCTGGCCATTAATTATCACGCGACATTTATGCAACAACAGGGGAAAGGATATTATGTATACTAACAATAAGTAGCTATCCATAACACACATGCATCTAAAAATTCCAGCTTAAGAAACTTCTAATAATAGTTACTTTACCTATTCCAATTTATAATTTTTCATTCCACGTGACTGCTTTATTTCTTTGACTCATTATTACTATTATTCCTAACAACCATTTCATTCAAAACGTCTTTGAACTTCCTAAATTAACGAAAGTGCATGGTATATAATAGATGTACATATTTATATATGGTATTTATGTATACACAATAACAACCATATAGCCTATTATAACTCCATTATAATAATAAGAAGATTGTAGCACATACTGAAAACATTGTTCACCATAGTAATTTCAACACGTTAAGCAGGCTGTCAGTTGAGAGACCAAGCAATAAGTTTCAGGAGGGACGTTATACGTTATTTGCTATCGTGAACCTGTCAAAATTATAACTTATACAAGAAATATGCGTTTCTGCAGAAATGCGATAAAAAGCAAAAAGCAGTAACGAGACGATCGACGCCGAGAAGCACACACGACTCCAAAATTTCAAAGTGAGACATGCACTTAATTTAGTAGGCAGGTCATATATTATTAACATGCCGTTCGAACTTCTGATGGATACCGACGTTCTTGGAAATTCACACATAAACTTCCATTTCAAACGGCCAATTCATACAAGGAATTTAATAAAGTTCAAATAAAAAGACCCTTTACTTTGTAAAAAGGTGAGTGTATAATAAAATAATTTTGTATCATAGCATTGTATTGTAATTATATGGCGTGAATGCACAATGCAATGCATTGTGTTGCATTGTATGTGCCTGCCATTTCATTTCAGGAACGTGCTGCTTTATGTTCCGACATTAGAATATAAGTAAGCACAGAGAATACAATTACACTAAAGTAGTTAGCGCTGCTACAAAAGGAAATACGCCGGGGAAATATTAACAATAGTACACATAGCATCTTATTAGAAGCCCGTTGAGTCCAGGCATATTATCAGCATTTGCATATGTAATGGTGAAGCTCATCCCTTTCAAAACTCAATTATTACCATTGACGCAAAAACTGACGTATGAGTTGTAATAATATTATTTGCCGGGGTAGATCACCCTTCTCGTACCTTCATTGTATTATCTTACATTTATAAATTTCATATAATATTGGCCCACAATGTAAATGCAGGAAAGAGAAATTATTTTAGAGATCAGTCTCTGGAAATATTCCTGCTGGTGATCTGGTGATACACATACACAAGGGATGAGACGTTAAGTTTGGTTTGGTGTATATAAATGCAGTATATTATATAGCATGTATACACTGTGCATAAATATAGCAATACGTATTTATATACAGAAAAGAGAAATACGGACGACGGAGGGACAGAATTTATCACCGACAGCAGCCATGCAGTAGTTGGTCGTGCGTATCATAATATGCAAGCAGAAGCAGCAGCAATCTTCTTGAGATGGGCGACCTTACCGTCAATCTAGTACATAAGATCATCCGTGTGTATATAATATAACTATAGTATATAGTATATTTTATAGTATGTACACATGTATATTTGAGATTATTACATTCCCCGCATCGTCCTGTCTTCAATCAACTTACCCTCTGAGATGCTAATACTATTGCATGCATGCTTGAGAGCTGCAAGAGCTGCGTTTCCATTAAATTTCTTCCAGGATCTTTATTATTAGCTTCGGGGTACGTACTAGCTCATCCCTGCTTGTGCGAGCTTCCATGTCAAAACATACGTACATATATCATTATACCTACAGTAATATCTATATGATTATACATTTGTAGTACTGCTTTCTCCATGAATATATAAAGCTATATAATACTCATCTAATTTATGCCCAGACTTATGATTTCAAGTGTAAGTCCTGCACCTACAAGTATAAAATACTGTAAATATGGACAAATCCAATCATATTTGCCATATGTAAATCTACTTGAAATGCATGTCTGTGCATGTTGTACATATATCATCCCAAAAGTGAGGGAACTATATTAACGATAAGTGAAGACATGACTTATATATAAAGCATATGTGTGTATTTACATATACACTATAATAGTCACCGTGTAAACTCCTACCCTTCTGTACTCACAATCCCAATCTAAATACACAGCCACGGCAAGAACCTTCATATCTCCAACAATGATGAAGGTATTAGCCATACCAGTTGCTCACAACTTACAACCCCCGGGATCCTGCATAGCAATAAATTAATTTAAATGAGAGCAACCTCTGCTCCAGCCAACATGTATATGCACAGTCGTCTGTATGTAATTGTTATATTGACAACCTTAAAATATACTAAAATACTATTAGGTTTACAATAAACTTAGGTTAGAACTTATAATGCAGACAGATGTAATATAAAGTTGTTGGATGCAATACCTAATTGATAGATGACTGTCGTATATCTTATAGTATCTATATAAAATGAACATAAATTTGCATAATACATATATGTATTATGCAAATTTATATATATATAAAGCATATGTATCATATATAGGCTTATACGCAAAAATAAGCCTGGAAATAGGTTTATACAGTAATATTTGCATTGCAGTATGTAAAATCCGCTCAATAGGATCCAGAAGCTTGTTTAGGAACGCCGTTCATTCATATTTTCATATATTACAATCGCCCTTGATACTTGATAGTACAATCATGCATGTTGTTGGCACTCCTGAACTTAAACTTGAATGAGGATGGTTGTGTGGGCACGAAAAAGGATACATCTATAGAATTTGTGGATATGACATATGCATACGCTTACTAAAAGTTTAATAGGCAATAAGCCGGTATTGCATAAACTTGAATGTATATTATATGGTTATATCCTTTATGTATATACTGAATGTACTTTGCCTACATAAAGAAACTCAGGTGTACTTGTATATTTTGTATGTACGTACAATGCAGTTCCAACTATAAATACACATTATGCATATAGCTATACGCTATACTTGTACTTTAATGTTGAGTAATATAAGTATACATACAGATAATTATATAAGATCCCATCCCAATTCAAATTTGATGTCTCTCACAATTGAGCAAAGCAAACAACATGCATACCACAAAACATTTGGGCCTGCAGGAGCTTGATTACCATACGTCGTCTAATGAAATCGGACAAGAAACACCAATTTTCAATCCCTAAGCTCATTCCCTCCAATAAATAAATCCATAAATCTTGTCCCGTCTACTGATTCTACCTTCCATAAGCCCCATAATGGCCAGGGAATACAGCGAAAGAGCGAGAGAGAGAGCAGCCAATTGAAAATTATTACCTTCAGTAGTAAGGCATAAAACCCGATCTTATACCTTTTCTAACCTTCTTATATATGTACATCCAACAATCTACGCACTCCTCAAAACTGACTACTAATTAAGTTGTTCCCCTCTTGCCATGTGGCAATGTATAGATATACATACATGTCTATTATACATCTATTTATAAGTGCTTCGGAACCCTCCTTATTTTCACTCATTAACTGGTCAAACAATTAAAATCTATTGGCACACAGGGCTATTACATTTTAGGGCCGGAGCGGAACGGATTTTTAAGAACACATTCACAATTCAGTGGCTTCCATAAATTGCGCGGGAAAATAGCGGATGACTTTTTAATTGAACGGCCAACAGCAACGGCGCTATTGCTTTGCAAGACAAAGACACACTGAATCAAAGGGCTTTGTAGTTTCTCGGAAAAGAAAATGAAGGGGTTTGTTTTTGTATTCTTCTTCACAATGCAAGCCATTGTAATTTAAAAACCGAAGAAGTAAGGTTTTTGTATTTTGAAGCACAGGCCAAACCTTTGTGTTTTAGCAATGAAAACATTATTTCACTGGAAAAGGTTTTGAATGTAAACATTGGAAGCCTTTGTCATGCAAAGGGGAGATAAACTTTTAAAATGTAACCATTTGAAACTAAATGACACGAAGAATTTGTAAAAGTGAATTGCCACTGTAAAATCATTTAAAAATAAAAACAATGTGGGGGTAATAAGGAAATTACGGCAATTAGCAGCAGCACGGCACAAAGGCGTTTACAACATATGGCGTGCATGTAGATATGCATAATTACGAACATGTGTATTTATAGAAATAGCACTGGCTACACAGGAGATGGAGTATTAACTAGAGTTCATTTATTTACAGCTACATTCTTACACATACTTTTACGTAATACATAGAATTACGTGGAATATAAACGCAGAAACGCACTTCATTCATCTTGAATAAATTCCTTTTGGTTGAAGAGTGTTACTACTGCTTATTCTGCCATTTTAACCCTGTGTTTTTGTGTTTCCTTTGTTTTTGTGTAAAACATTTCTCCATGTAAGGCAACAAAAAAACACACGCAGGAGCTGCTGGAAGCAAACTGAAGCAGAGCACAAATTGTTGGGAAAACTTTGTTATGTGTTTCCATCAAAAGCAGCAGCAGCATCAACAACAACAACTAGAAACAAAATATATTTTCTACATGATAATAGATGTAATAACAACATGCCACATATCACAATAATATGCTGCTCCAGAGTTCTCACACATACATACAAATTTAATCCTCCGGCCAGTAGTCTGATGTATGTACTTACCCATTAAAAGATATATAACATACATAGATACATGTAGAACTATAGCAAACAAAACTGCTGCCAGAACGATAAAGCAAAATACACTAAGAGTAAGTTGGGAAAGAATGTTTCACATGTCAGTTCGAAACGTGCCCATCATATATGATTTAGCCGAAAAAACGTGTAATAATCCTTGACTTTCTATCCAACAAATAAGGTTTTAAGCGGTCATAATGTAAATGCCTAGTACTTCACAATAAGTTTAAGTATGGATATATAACAAATAATTTTAAAAATGATTTACTAAATCATTAGTTCTTTATTTTATATATGTGGGATGAAATTTTTAAGAAATGAAATTTACCAACCGAATCATATGTTCTTCAATTAAATATAGATAATAGATATTAAAAACAAATAATAAAAAATAATCTCCACAGTTACTAAAATGCAATAAGAGTATTTATCTCGTTTATTTAGCATTGTAAAGACAGTTTAGACGACGGGCAAAATTGACAAGTGAAATCTCACGTTTGTGCACATTTAACAGCAGGCGAGCATGGAGAAGTGAAGATGACACTTTGGAAGCCATAATTGCGAGTGCAAAACTTATGTGGGCTCTATAGGAAAGCTATAGTATTGAGTATTGATGTGCTTATAAAAAAATATACTTTATAACTACATACATATATATTGTAATTACGGTTCAGTGCATGAGAGCCGTCATAAAGTACGGAAACTACAATGTTCAAGCTGATGATAGCATTTGTGTCAAAGCATTTTAGCTGAAGTAGAATGCAAGACCTTTAGTTTCTTAGAACCGACAGCCTTATAAGGTCCAAGTAATAATATTTGCGCCAAATACAGCAAAGGAAAATTACAGGGCACGGATTTTGGAAAACTTTTTGCAGTACCGTTGTATATTATACATAATGTGTACATGTATCTATACCTAAATGCATTAACAAGGGGTACATCATTAAAGAAACCACGGTATAATCACCACGCTAAGAACCAATATCACATTAAAAATTGAATGTATGACTGCGACAAAATAACTGCTGGCTGCCCTATCGTCGTACATTGAACCGCTTAATATTGCTTTTAAAAGCTGTCATTTATATACTACAATATCATTCATTCCAATACACGAAAATATGCTGTAGATATGTGCGTACGGAAAGTATTTGATTCATATACAAAAAGTAATGTCATTCATATACGAACAGTAATTTCAGTCATATTAAACTTTTAAACAGTAATTTACATTCACATTTAGAGAGCAATTTTATGTGTACAGACGGAATTAAGCTGCTGGACTTGTCAATTTGCATGATTCCTGGTGCCGATGGAATAATTTAAACCCGTCTGATAGTTCCTATTTACAACGCTATAGGACTACTGATATAGCCAAGAGCAAATAAACGCAAAAGGCAAAACCAAAGCCAAAATTAGATTTCGTCTCTGAATGCCAGCCAGAATCTTTTACGCATAATTATATGTCATGTCAAGCATGTAAACTGAAACCAGATCTAATATAATATGTACATTTGAATGACTTTGATCTCTAATTGGTTTCAATTACGCCTACTTACATGTAATAGTTGTGAGTTACAAGGACGGCTGAGGTCAGGATTAAAAGATTCTGTGAATTGTGTATCAAGTATATTTATATAAATGCGTTCATATATGTATATCTGTATGTTGTTAACATTTTAGCATGTTTACGACAAACTTTTTACGTACGTATTTATGTAGATATCCCTAGACTTAGCTCCAGAATATTAACAAGATTAATTCAATAATCCCTGTGCGGTGACATTTCAAAAGAGATTTGGCAAGGATCAAGTGGCGAATTAGTCGTGTAGAAAGAAGTTGAAATGTATATTATGGCCTTATACACATTACTTTGTAAGTTTAGGTTAAAGCGTAAATACATGCATATATGTATTTAAGAACCTTCGCAAATTGCGTGTACTATTTAAGCATGCAGAAGTGAAAGACTTGTACACAGAAAGCAATTAGCACAAGTAAAGTATTTCCATATCTAAAGTAATTACCAACTTATAAGCATGTTACCGTTTTCAAGTTTCCTGCAATTGCGACGGCTAATCTAATCATCTCAAGACTTATGTACGTCCAAATTGTACGACGCTAAAATTTTGCGCGGAGCTTGCATATAACATTACATAAAACCTTAAAAGTTGCTTAAAGTATAATTACTATAAGTACAACCTATGTATTTATACTTTTCTTCTACCTTTTGCTATACTTACAAATAAACGGCCAAATTTTCTGGATGTTCTGGCAAGTTTTAATTAGAGTGAATGTTAAGTGTCATTTTGTCAAAAGTCGGTGTTGATAATACTGGCGAAGTGTGACACTTACAACAAGTAACCGGCTTGTTTAAGTCAAAGTTTCGCATATCTAAATCTAATGATAATATTGGCGGAAACAGTATCTGTTATTACAAGGAACAACAAGACGCTTCAAAGTTTTGAGCATTTGGATTCAGTTCTTACACAGTATGCATATTTAAGTATGTATAAGTATATCTTATGTATAAGTTTACATAAGCAGACTGGTTCGAAGAAAACTAGGCCACATGGAAATGAAAACAACCACACAGTTAGAAAAAACGAACAAGAAAGGAGGAATACATATACATAGTAAATTAACGCTGGAAGCATCTGGATTTGTAGCGGCTGGAAGTCTTTACCGGAGAAGAAACAATTTGACAGTAGAGGAAGAAGGGTGTCTCGTGTATAAACGCATCTTTGACATATGTATATGCGGAATGTCATGTCAACTACAATAATGTTATCATCACGGTTTGGTGGAACGTTTGGATCGTATAATATAATAAGAGACGATGACATTGTTATTTCTCGATACTTCGATAAACATTGATTTCTTATACTTCTATAATTTCTATCGTCGCTGAAGACGCAAACATAACTATCTCCACAGTTGATAAACTACAAGAATAACTATAGCTTCCGAATGTTATTTTGAAAGTTTGGAATGCAAAAGTAACTCTCTAGTTTATTTACCATAGCAAAGACACATATGCGGTAGAAACTGCTGACATATTTTCCCTTTCTATAACCTGCATGACTTACGATTAGCAGTAGTTTTCCAGCAGTAGCGGGATTTTGCTTGACTTATAAATCCGCTTTACTGATGGCAATGTAAACCCCATGCTTTTAAAGGACATAGTCAGTTTTCATTTGAATATTTGTGCAATATCTTGTAACTGTACTGATCCTTGCGTTCTAGTAACAGTGTAGATAGTTATATTTGCCTCGTCAACGAAGATATGTAGATATGATACATGGTAGAACCCCTGCTTGGAATAACATCTTACCTGGATCCAGAAAGGTAAATAGAATCCGCAACAGGCCGCCAAAGCCGCAACGACAGAGACAAGAGCCCAACAAATACCTAGAGGACTCAACGTTGACCCCATTCTCGGTCTTGTCTTTTAACCACAATCAATTGGTTCTCCTTGTCAAGATCTGCAGACGTCTGTGGACAAAAGTCCGGATACTCCGCTTATGTGTCTACTAAAAAACTGTTTTCACGGATGTAACAGCAGCACATGTAGTATAGTATAGTAGTTTATAGCAGTGAGAAGTTTAGTATACCGAAGAATATGCCTACAAGTATACTAGTAATATTAATGTATGTATGTAGAACTTCTGCACTATAGAAACACCCAGTCGGGGGTTTGTATATCTTTATCTATATGTATAAAAGATCTGTTAGTTTAGTACGGAGTAGTTCCAGAGAAGTAGTAGAATGCAGCTGGGCTTAGAATGTTAGAATCGTTCAGCAATTCTTCTTGGGAAACCGACGGCAACGACTGTTCCAAGTGATGAAACCAAATTGTCCAACACTGCTACTGTCTACGACTGGTAGTAGTGTAAAATGGATACATATACCGCAAATATATAGCGGATTATAACGATCTTCCACTCTTAAAAAGTGAGAGTTTGGTTTAAGTGGGGAGCTGATGACTAGCCAGGCAAACCTCACCACTACCACGAAACTCAGTTTAGCTCACACAGCTCTCAACAAGTTTGAATAGCCGTGGCGAAAATCTGCAATGACACAAGAACTGCTGGTACTGATTGTCGACAGTGGAAATATTTCACCCAGCAATAGCAGCAACTCACCAGCAATACTCACCACAGTAGTTCAAGCATATATAAGTATCTACAATAAACTAGTGAAGATATTCTTTAAGCTCACAACTATGTTCCCCACCGATTTCCTTGACTCACACTGTTCTAGTAATAGTATCCGCACTATTTCTATTATAATGTTCTACAATGTTACCACTATTCGATGTTAGCAAGATTCAATGTTAGAGCTGTTCCATGTAAGAACTGTTCAATGTTAGACTCGTTATACACTCGTCCACAATGTTAGTCGCACTGTTCTTTTTCAATGTTAGACTAGCAATATTCCATCGATGCTATCCTTAGAGTCTCATATCTGTACTCTTCTCCTTCAACAGTATCCGTTTTCAGTATACTAAACTATCGAACTTGAGACATGAAATCTCCTACTAAAAAAGGAAAAAAGTCCGAAGGATAGAAAAAAAACTATTCCAATATTAGAAATACTGTTCTCTATGGTAGTCTTATTCTCTAAGCTTCCTCAAACGACACACGCTCCCACAATCAGAGAGCAAAGTCCAAGAATACTAACACTGGTATAGGGAACTAATGTGAAACACGAGAAAATCTCTGTTATCCATCAATCACTTTCAAAGTCGCTATCAATCCACTCCAAACAATGTGTCCAACACTTTTCACTTGGAATTCCTTTCGAATAAAAACTTCAAACACACAACCACCACCACCACTCTATTCCATTCTATATAGTATTTATATATAGGGTATAGTATTCTACGTTCAGTATTTATATAGAGATTTTACCTTCAGTATTTATATAGAGATTTCACATTTAGTATTTATATAGAGATCCGTCGAAAGTATCAGGTAAGTAAAAAAATCCGGGGTGTTATTCAGGTTTATTGCCTCAACTCGCGGCCAGCAACGTGGTCGTTTTCCAAATCCACACACATGCACACACACACCTTGTGCTTCTTGTTCTTTTTTGGTAAAACTGCACGTTCACAATAACTGCCAATAAAAGATTCAACACTCTCACACTTGAACGGAGGCTTTTGTAAGGAACGGTGTTATAGATCTTTAAGGTTTACAGGGTACTGCGTTATGTATATCTCTGTGTATAAGGTTTAGAGGAAGCTTAAAGTTTTTATATATTGGAAGGTCTTATTTTTTATTCTTATAAAGTTTTCTGATATAAGTAGAACTATCAGAAAAAAGCTCTCCTTATTCCATCCGTATTATTTGCTGGTAAGTAGATTGTTATTAGGTGCATACACATCCATTTGCTATCTTACTTTGCCCTACTCTCGAAATTCGTAATTTCACGCCGGAAAGGACCGCTTTTAAAATGAATCAGCTCCTGTTGATCTCTTAAGTTTCTTCTTTTTCTTTCGTCACCGTGGTTGTGGTCCTCGTCGTTGGGATTCGGAGCTACATATACTGAAAAGAGTACTCCTACATGTAGAAGGGACCCACTCTGCAGACAAATAACAAACTGCTGACGGATGAACAAACGTGTTGAAGTATATGTGAGATGACAAAACACTGTTGTTGTTGGAGAGTCAGGACACGCTCTCTCAAGAAGGAAGATTTGCTGCTGTCATTATTCTTTTGACTGCTGCCTGGTTCTCATGGAGTTTATCTTATTCTCTTGAAAACTGCAAAAATATAATACAACAACAATATCACATGTGTATTCCTTCCTTTTTAATATTATCATCACAACTATATGGTGTTTCCCTTTTCCCACGTGTGATCAAATAAAAAATTACTCGGGGGCTTAGGAGATAAAATATGAAATTATTTGCCGAGTGCCGCAACTTGACTTATTGTTAGTATTTGTGAGATTCTGCAATGTTTTGGAGAGGGGGGATTTATCTGTGTGAATTGGCAAAACAAACAAATCATACAGGCATTAATATAATTTAGTATAACTCTTTTAACCAAATACAAATTATTATTGCTAAACTTTCTCATCCTTGCAGTTTAATAAATAAGCACACAAAATTACTAAAATTGACCAATGAAACACAAAACTATTCAAAAACAGCACCTAAATAGTTCTCTGCCAACCTTTTAAAATCTATTTTGATAACAAGAACGATTACAGTGAAAAGAAAAGATTAAAGAAATGAATATAAAATTTACATATACGATGACGTTCGTCACGATACTTGAGACGATGTTTGAGATAGCCTAGCTAAAAATATTCTTTGTAATAGGAACTTTTAAAGATGATTTTGTCCGATTGTCAATTCTAAACTTACGCAGTTGATGAATAAATATAGTTTTTGTTGCTGCTTGAAATAAAAAAAAAAGTTGTTAGTCATGAACGACAAGTTGGAAGTTGGGAGACAGAGGAGCAGTCGAGCAGATTTCAGCTGTGGTACGGATACCTACGAGAGTAGAATTGGAATGACAGGTCATCGTCGTCGTTCAAACTGTTGCCGGCAAGAACATAACAACAGAAAACAACGTACACGTTTGAGGACGAGTATCATCAGAGTAAGGCGGAAAAAAATCTAAACGTCGTTGTTCCTCTCCTGTATAGTCCATATAACTTGTTTTATCCAAACAATCCCATCGTTCATCAAATTCTGTATAAAAACTGTCTATAGCTTTCGCATACACACAAAAATGTACGTGTCTATAATAAAAAAGCAAAAGAAACCAGTCGTGAAATAAGAAAAGAAAAACTTTTAAATGATTGAGCACATGAACAAAAATCTTATTTCATTAAGATCAACATCAACTGGAATGATTCAGGTTGGAAAGGACACGTGCTCACGTTCTTCCATCAAGAATCATAGAGACGCACTTCTTATTCGAAGACGCTCGATCACCGAAATTGTATTTGCTCGATCACTATGTATAGGAAAATTCTCTTTGCTGCAACTCGAAAATTCATGTAATGTAAGTTAATCGTTACAGTCATGTATTGCTCGATCTTGCTGCTCGAACCCTAAATTCTTGCTGCTGCAACTCAGAAAATCATAAAAGATTTGTTGCAAAACCGAAGATCATTTAAGCTTTGCTGCAACTCCGAAGATCATGTAAGTATCCTTGCAGTTCCGAAGTTATATAAAAACTTTTCCCCGATCTTTGCTATGGGGTTCTAAGTTTTATATTTAAACCCCGGATGTGTTTTGTTTGTTTTTGTTTCCAAGCGCTATCCACTTGAGTAACTATAAACAGTAGCAGGGTTTGTCATGTCTAGAGAGAAAATTCCGAGCGTTTCAGAGTTGCTAAAAAGGACCAGTCCGGAAAAACTGGCCAAGAAAAATGAGGGAATGTGTCAAAAATCCTCCGGTTGTCCAAACAAACAGACACTGACAATCCGCAATTCACAAGGCAATCTCATCAAAATTGCACATCACTTATATTTCCTTTAGACATGTCCTCCCTCGCAGTTTTATATTACTATTTTTTTGTTTTTTTTTTAGATTTTTTGTCAAGAAATTGATGCTTGCCACCTCCATTCGAGAACAATTTGCTCCGAAACAACACTTATTTTTTGTTGCTTCCTGCTGCAATTTCATGAATTGTATTTACTTCTCTACAATATTTACCATTGCCCCTACATATAACGTTTTCGTTAGAGAAAAAGTTGGCAGGTCCGCTTGGAACAATTTATGGATTTTGTCACACAATGTCGTGTATATATTTAAAAAAACTTTTGTACATATAGTTTTTATTGCCAAGAGTATTAGGTAATAACTCTATATCTATTTGGATATAGCCTGCTAAACGAGAACACCTTGATGAAATATATATCAAAATTACTTCATGAATACACGACCTTCCCGGGGGAGCTCAATTTTTTATTTGCAGTAATAGTTTTACTATAACGGGAACAAAACTATATTATTTTTGCAGTAGGTTTTAAAGCTACTGACTGTGTTGTGTGCATATGTTTTCTTGCAAAAATTACTTCCTGGCGAACTAAAACATGCAGTTTTTTTCTACATAGCCAGGCTCAACTCTTGCTGACACAGTAACAAATTCTTTTAAGGTTATATGTTTCCATCAACTCACCTTGCATATTATATTATTCAATTTAGTTTGTCGTCCCATGGTAAACGACAACGGTACAATGCAACATTTTACATATTTCACAATTTCACAGTTTCACACACAGTTGACATTAAATATAGCCGCACAAAAAGTTGCAAGAAATTATTCCAACAACAGAGTACAACATGCACTTTGACGTTTTTGCTCTGTTCTTGACAATTTAATAAAGAAAATAAACTCCTCGGATTCAAATTTGTAAGTATAAGTTTCTGTGTGGTGTGAACTTATTCAGCCTTGTTTACTAATAACAAGTTCTGATTTCTTTTTTTTATTTAAAGCACCCCATTTTGATTTAATTATTTTCGTATTTATTATTGCGGTTTGAATTCTTCGATTTGTATTATTAGTTTTTTTATTATGTGTGGAATTTTCTTTGAATTTCTGTATTTAAATTTCTATTTAAATACAATTTATTTAGATTGTATTATTTTTTTTGAATTTCTGCACTTTGCCGTATATTTTTATTTTATAATGACATTTTCCATGTGTTTTTTGGCGGTAGTCAACAATTTGTAATGGCAATTTATCTAAATTTTTACAAAGGAAAAACTCAATTTAAACAGTGAAAATATTTAATTAAACACAGCGGAATTTAATGGAAAAGATTCGAAAAGGCTCTGTGACTATAAGTTCTTTGTTCAGTTGTCGTGTCTGTAAAACACGAAAGCACGCTGTCAAGTTGGCTCACAAAGAACGACAAAAACCCTCACGGAACGGCTGCTCGCAAGTTACTGACTTGTCCATGAACCGAGCATTGGAAGTTAAAGGATCAGGCATTCCAGCAGCGGAGCTTTTATACATGCGTTTCCAGTTGTATATGTTCAAGAAAGGAGATATACCATGAAGTAGAAGAAGAAGAACATCATCATGAACATGAACAGACGGCACAGCACAGCAGCAGTGCACTGCAAAAGCTTCCCTAAATAAAAGCCTTCCCATATCTAAAAAAAATGAAGGATGGAACTGCATAATGCGTGTATTCAGTGCGTAGAATTTTTTTGCTCTATATTTCTTTAGTACTCAAATATGCACAAATACCGAATATAAATACTATGGGCACGGAATATAAATACAGTCACAGAATATAAAAATACAGTTACATAAAATAAATGTACGCACTTATAGTTACAGAATACATAGCCATGAACGTCACCAAACATTGCATTTTCGGGTGCACTCCTGATTTACACGGCGTAAATTCCCGGATGATACCCGCATCGCCTATATAATACATAAATGAGATCAGTATAAATATATAAGCTTATACGGGCCAGTTCAGCAGTAGATTTCCAATTTACTGGGGATTGCTTTCAGCTTTACACTAAAAACCCTGAGCATCTGGCCATGTGTGAAGGGAGTTATTGCATACGCAGGACGTCCAATACACTCATCCCGGAGTACACACACTTTACACACACACACACACACACACAAGTCCATCAAACGTGGGGTTTGCTACCGTTCATCTTGCCACATCTCATCAGAAAATCAGGAAGTATTTCCATTTCGTAAAAAAATTCCCACTGCGATTTTTATTATATTGGAACACCTATAGCGAAACTTATTGGACCGGTAACAATAATATACTTAAAAGGAAAACGTTATCATTAATATTGTGGATTTTATTTGTGGAAAAGTAATGGTCCTCAATGGAAATTCGTCGGTAGACTTCGATAGCAACCCTCTGCATGGCTCGTTGTTGTTGTTATATGGGAAAAGAAACCCTCCTCGGTGAAGTTCCTATAGTATACTTAAATTCAACCCTCACCCGCGTCCCATCACATGTAATAATAAGACAAAACACTGGTTTTAGCTTGGAGTCGTACAGCGGAAAGGTGGGGAGCTCTGGGATGTTTTGGTTTGGCATGTTGGAACCTTATACGTACTTACAATTAATAGAAGTGCGCTTACTTATTGTGGTCCTTGTTGTCTGTTGATGGTACTGCTTATGAGGATAATAGTGCATTTCGTAGTTGTCAAGAGGCAAATATAACTATCTACACAATTGGTAAATGCAATGACCGAGAATCCAAAAATTATTTTTAAACTTTGGAATGCAGATGTAACTATCTGTAGTATCTCGTTTATTTACCATTGCAAAGACACGTATGCGGTAGAAACTGCTGGAATACTTTCCCCTTCTTTAACATGCATGGCTTAGCAGTTGTTTTCCATAACAGCACCGGGATTTTGCTTGCCGTGTAAATACACTATACTGATGACAATAGAAACATATATAAGCCATGCTTTTAAACGACATTGTCAGTTGTGCATTGGAATATTTGTGAAATATCTTGTACGCGTAGAAATTCTTGTGTTATAGCAAATGGGAAGATAGTTATATTTACTTCTTGAACGGCGATTTATATATAATTCATAATATGCGTATATATCTACACACGTTTGTACATTTAGACATTACAATCACGTCTGACTTTATGTCCTCTTGTATAGTTACAAGAGGCGTACATATATATGGCATTAGTAAAAGATAATATACTCCAGTTGTATTTATTGTTGTGCATTTTGGTTTGTATATATATAGACTCTCAACTATCCCTCATCTATGTAAACATGTTCAAATGTGGTATTTAGCGTTAAGTCAAGCCAAAAGTTGAAGTTAGAACCACATAATACAGCATTACGTGTGGGAGTTTACATGGAAATGCTATTAGCTCGCAGGAGCTTTATTGAGCCTTAAGGTATGTTTGCGATTATGCATGGGAGTTAATGCCGAAATGTTAAATTGCACAACTTGTACACACTTAATCCTTGACACATGTGAAGATAAAGCCGGAGTCAGTTGACAAATCGCAAACGTTAGTGCATATGGGGGGTGGCAATACCAGAAGCTATATTTTTCCGGGTTATTTGTTACTCGTAGCTTATTTATTTTACTCTCACAGTCTTCGAGATGATAACTATTTTGGCATTTATGTTCTTGGTTTTTTATTACTCTCTAAGATTTGTATCAGATATAAATTATTGAACCAAAATTGAAATAGTTATTGAATTGAAATAGAGTATTTTATTATTTATTTATTTGATGTTATAAATAGAAAATTGTGAATTGTATGGAAATTAATATGAGATATATACTGATATAAACTTTGTAACTTCCGCTTAGATTTATGATGAGTAATGTCATTATTTATTTATTGAGAACACATTTATGGTAGGGAAAAGCAATAAATTTGTACGTTGAAATGATGATTTATGAAGAAATAATAATATTTTGCTTGCCAACCTCATTTTCAAACAATATTGTCCTCCACACTTTTAAATTAAGTAAATTTGACTAGATAAAGAAGCCTTTAGCGTTTGAATGTACATCAGAATGTAATTTCGTAATTGGCAATCACTACGTGTACTCCTAAAACTAACTAGCGTAAATGAAAAATGTAAATATACATACATACTTACACGTAATATTCCAGATTTAAAAGTCTTTGTGAGAAAACGTAGGTATAGACTCTAAGTAAAACGTCAGGAATGGTAATTTCGTCCGGAGGAAAAATAAAAGCAGCTGTCGCTATTGCTCAAGGCACACCAAACCTTCAGATATTATTCAGGCTCTCAATTCTTTTTCCAAGAGCCCCAAGCCGCTTGATGTGATGACCGGGCGGTGTATGTATTATCTCATGTTTAAGTAATGATCGAGCATGTGTTGGTGTAAGTGTGCATACTTATTCACAATAAATACATACATACAGAGCACATACCCATGCATAATACATACTGTTGGAAGTGGGATTGGAAAATAAATCCCTTCCTCATCATCATCGGAACAAAAATACAACAACAAAAAATCAAGTGTGGACAAAATCCGAACAAAAGATCGGGTACCTTTCTATTGTATTTTCTCGAACCTTCGTGAGTCTTTAGAGATAAACGTAATAATACTGGCATGCTATAATAATCTTACTGGGGCTTATATGTAGATATGTAACTGACTTATGGATGAACTTGGAATCCTTTTTAAACAGTCAAAGGTCTATATTATTATTGTGAGCCCTGTGTTGGGCGCGTGGATGTCTATCGGCTTATATATGCTATATGTATATGTAACTATATGTATAGATAAACTTAGGACTGAAATTTAAATTTGAACTCAAATCATGAAGGCGTTCTTGTTGAAGTATATAAAATATACTGTGATTCGTGTTGTCGTGTGTCTGAACTCAACGTTATGTATGTGCATTCAATGTCACAAGTATCTCCAACAATTTAGCATTAATATTAATCACACACTTATTCATATCCTTCAAAATGTGAGTAAATGTCTTGTGCACGACATTCAAGAAAATATCCAAAAAAATAATAAATATAGCAACATATATATGTATATGCACGTGCAAAAGAATATAATGTAGAATAATTATACTAGTGTAATATAACATTGCCGAAAAACAAACCCCTGGAGCTCATATACATTGCAGATAGGTGATTGATCTTTGTGCTCCCTGCCATGACAAATTGAGGGAGTAATTTGGGTTAAAGCATCTTATCTATATGGTGAGCGCAACTACGGAACGGGGTTTTCATTTCTGTAAGTATATGGTAAAAGGTGAAACATATATGTATATATAGAAGGTTTATATATAGCAAATGCATAAATTACAGATATGACGCTTAAATCATATATCGTCGGTGGAGATGCAAAGTGGGCTATGCTATCTCCATACGAACTTAAATGCAAGATAAGATTTCTACCATCAATTCATTGCAAGGTGGGATATCCCGTTTAAATTGCATTAAAAACTGAAAATGGAGGGGGGAGCTTTTGTATTTAAAATTTCAACTGCAAGGCAATTGTAAACTATGGTGGAGTTATCCCATACCTTGCATTTAAAATGATAGTTGATTTTGCAGCTAGACGCACATGGTGATAGCCCCCTTTGCATCTCCACCGACTATATATAATATGGTGTCCTATAGTGTATGCAATGTTTATAATGTAGATGCAATAATAGTTCATCTCGCACATCACTTTAATGAAGTAAAAGGGTAAGACGTAATTTGAAACCGGATTTAAAGCTCATTGTTTGTTCCATCATGAAGAAGAAAAAGAAGAGTAAAAGCAAAGCCCTTGTAGGAATAAAAAGTGATAGATAAGTCACGGTTTGGTATCCATCCGCGTGTGTATTTATTGTATAATACGAACGTTGTTGTCCTTTACTTTGAGTCTGGCTATATTATGTGTTCCAAGATTATACATAATTTTGTTGTGCGTGTGCATGTGAAACCATTGGAGGCACTGTGGATTAATGTTTTATCTATGTTCAAAAAGTACAAGACTATTTATTTATATTAAAAACACGCTGGGCTAGTATATTACTAAATTACAGCAGTGTAACTCTGCAACTTTTATCTTTTACGATGACAAAGCCTCATTAAGCAATAAGATTAAACAATTTTTTTGTGAATTGATAAATAAATCTGTATAGTTCACGGGTTAATGC
This sequence comes from Lipothrix lubbocki, assembly GCA_034696945.1. Taxonomy (NCBI): domain Eukaryota; kingdom Metazoa; phylum Arthropoda; class Collembola; order Symphypleona; family Sminthuridae; genus Lipothrix; species Lipothrix lubbocki. Next base: position 25,407 of record JAQGAK010000271.1, read on the forward strand.
ACTACCAAATCATGTTTTTATTAGATTCAAACAACAAAAGTCTAATTGACAAGATTAAATGATCCGTCATATTAGGGTTAAATAAGTTGAATTAACGGAATCAAATGTTGAATCACTGCAGGTTATCGGGTTCAAACGGGTCTAATTAGCGGGATTGGTTGTTCAATCTTATTCAAACATACATTTTATCTTATAATATTATATAATTAAACGTACATATTATCTACATGAGTTCTGCATTGGAAAAATCAAATTTACAAAATACATGTTGACCACCGTTCCTCCAATAATAAAGGAGCAATATCATTTCGTATTTCGGTGGGCTGGACATAATTAGACTTCGAACTTACATTGTGGATGTTGGCGTAATTACTTTATTATGTATGTGTATGTAATACCGAATTGGTATTTATGACGAGAGTATCATTCCCCTCTGCGAAATCAACTATCGGATGCCAAAATCATGCTCATGTACTATGAAATGAACGAATTGGATCCGGCGAACCACAAAATATGCCAATTAATTCATTCACTGGTTTTCTAAAAGCAAAGCACATCGAAAGCAGACATTTCCGAAGATGATAACATGAATACCCAAACGATTATTGCATCGATCGTAAAAAGTTTTACCCATCTTTTACATTTATTATATCAAGACAAAAACAGCGCGGATTTCAAGGATGCTTAGCGTGACGACAGCCTGGCAAAGGGTAAATGATCGAAAGGGAAACCCAGAATTGTATTGGAAGAGATACAACAATATAGTGGAATTCTAATAGAGGGGTATATAGATACATGAGAAGATGTATCTTTTCAAAACCCGCTTGGTGTGCAAAGTATTTTATAATTAGTTTGCCGTGCATAATCGTTCCCGGTCGACTCTATAATGCGATAATCCCATAGCAACACCGTATACTTCACAACGATTGAGCAGCCAAGCGAGAAACTGTAAATGTCTGTGAGGACACCTCAAATGTTACATAAAGTATACCTATATGCATACCAAGTATGTATATAGTATTCAATATAGTAAGTATCTCTATGGATTGCTTCTGTGTATGTACATATATATATGTAAAGCCAGCATGGATCGTATAAGATTGTTGAGAATGAATGGAGAGCCTGATGAACATTGACGCTCAGTCTACATGACGAGCCAACCGACGTTGATAAATGAGCCCCGGTATATAGTTTAGTTCATTAAAATAAATGAATTTAGAAATTAATCAACTAAACCTAATCTAATTGGAGCTTCCTGTCAATGCGGCGTGGCGGGGGACTCAACGCGTTTAAACTGTTAAAAGCCGATGTACCATAATAATAAACGTGTAAATAGTGTGCATACATAGGTTACATAACTATACATAAATAAGTGTACGCTATTTGGCCTAATGGTTAATAGATAGGGTGTCCCTATAATGATATTCAACTGTGTGTGTATATATCTTTGTAAGTTATATACTATTAGCACATAATATATCAAAAGGCTGTTTATCACTTAAGAATTATATCCTCGTTTGAATTTCGGCCGTGCAGCCGGTTTCGCTTTAATAGAGTGCGTGCTATTGACACGATACACGTGTATTACATGTTGTCGTACCTGACTATTGCAACTTTAAATGTAAATTCTTATAAATATATATTGTAACGTTTTATGGAAATTATGTATTGCAATCGTATGTAAAATACATGCATAGTACATATGCAATAGGTTATGTACATATTGTAATCATATACAGATACTCGCAAATGTAAATATTGAACATAACCTATAGGCTCGACACAAGCACGATGAAACACGAAAAGGTACGGGAAGCGGCTAATTTACCCCAAATTATCCACAATGACTCAAGTCTGTCGTCACTTAATCAATTTTTCCTCTTGTCATCTTGTTGCAAAAACCAGCATGATTAACGTCCTTAGGAAGATTTATGGCTGTGTGCATGGACGCTATGTGCGGCCCGGCTCTGGGACGAGAGTCTACATGTATACAGGAAGCGTTTCATTAACCATCCGCATCAATGACACGTACAATCGGATTTGATTACATGGTTATATATTCTTGCAATACAATCTTTAAGTATCTATGTCGTTAGTAGTTTTATTTAAGTAGTAAATTTATTAAGACAAGGAATAAATTATACGCTTGGATTCCGAGATACATATATAATATAATTATAGCTTGTAATTTTTGTAGGTATGCGCAGGAAATTGCGAATACATCTGTGACATTAGGAAAGTGCAATAAATTACTATGCACATACAAGATATGATGTCTTAATTGATGAGGACACTTTCGAGCCAATTCATCCTTTAAAATTGCTACATCTTAAGAGTATTCAAGGCGGAGCTATATGAGTAAATGCCCTTTTTGTCCCAACAATAAGTAATTTAATATGAGCTTTTCCTGGCGTAATGATCCCGAAAATTTGCCAACTTCCTGCAATTGTCTGCGTAAATGCGGACTTAAATACCATCACATTGGGATTCATCATACAAATGCAAAATTAGCATGGTTGATAAAACCCCTTATTAAAATCTGGGTGTGTATTTCCTCCAGTCGTCATGATCCCTTGAACATATGACAATGCCGTTGTTCCTAAAAATTACTGCATTATTAATAATGCTATTACACACAATATTACAACATGCAACAAAAGTGCGTTTACAATGTCTACATGTAATATGAAAGTACTTCAGAACTCCGCCGCCCATTATTAGTAATGAGTACATATTGCTGAAAATTGTTGGGTTTTCGTTCAAAAAATTAATATTTTCATTGTAACACAAAAGAGTACACCTATAATTAAGTGTATCTACCTAATATGTAAAATATACACCTGTATTATAATACTTCGTCTACCAACACAGTGACAGTGCGGGATTTTACGCACGGAAACGTACTTGTAAATTGTTCCATACACCCGTTGTTAAATAATTTTGTGTTGTTAAATCATTCTGGAAAATGTAGACAGCTGAAAATTTGCATGGAGTAGAGCATTTCCACTATATTTACATTAGGAAACAAATTGCAAAATGCACGAACATGTTACGCTGGGCTAGGGAGAATGCTGTGCTATATTATGTACGTATATGTATATGCGTAGATACATATTTTACTCTTGTGAATTTCTAACCACTCGATATATTTTTAATGTAATCTTTTCAACATTACGAAACAACATGGAATATAAATACGTAGAATAATGCGTTTTTATATAAATATGTAATAAATAAAAATATTACTTGTATTTATACGTTGCCATATATGAAGAATATTGTTGTGTTATATTTATAGCCATGTCGTTCTTACAAAGTAAATGTTACATATTTGTTGCAAAATTGCAAAACCATATTTGCCCATAAGGAAAGAGAAGATCCCACATTTTGTTCCCAACGGGCAACAGGCAAAAACATTATAATAATGATATAATAATGTCGAGGATGATGATGATACTCCGCAAGTTGAAATTCATCTTTTCTTCTGTAGATTTTTTAGAGATTGTACTTTGTTGCGTTATATGTCATATTATATTATGGTATGTTAAATTACAGCATGGGGTACTATAAGGACACAGCGGCAATTAAAATTAAGGAACAGTAATAACCATTAATATCGTTCCAGATTAGGTTACCATTAGCGAATTATTGCCCTGGAGCTGACAAACTTTTGAAAACTTCACTGACATAAAGCTGTTTTAAACCGGAGCTATATAGAGCTTTATTTCTTGTGTTCTCAGATCAAACTGTGATCTTATCATACATAGATGTGTAATTATTGTAACATTTGCAACCATGTTTTTTGCCATTGCTGTAATGGACGTTGTACTAAACATAGCTTGTCGATCCCATGGGGTGTAATTCCTGTGTCTTATATATTTATTATATAACCACATATGTACATACAGGTGCTACAGCTTACAGTAGTGTGTTCTGTATGCTTAAAACAAGCTTTTTGCATTTATCAGGGGTTAAAATACCATCATATACCTACTTACGTCTCACTGGGCAAAGAAAAAATTTACATCACGGGGTATGAAACATCATTCAAATATGCACATTTATGTATATCATAGGTAATGTATAACAAACTTCGTCGAGCATCTTGGATTTTCCAAAGAGTTACAAGTTCACCAAAAGTAACACTATACAACAAATGCAATCTCCCAAGATTTAACCTAATATAAGCCGTTTTGATGTGAACCGGGACATTCTCGAATATGATTTCCGCGTTCAACCAAACAACGAAAGTATCACCATAAAGAATTTATTATGTGATGGGTTTTAATCAGAGTCGATGCCATTGTGTATCCAAAAGTTTTATTATAATACTCTTTTGCCGCTGTATGGAATCTCCAAATCAGATTTTTTCTCCCTGCAAAAAAGGCAATACAATGTTTTATAATAGGTTTAACATCGTGACGCTCCCAAGTATTATAACGTCTGGTCATAAAGCCTCTTTACTCGGAATATGCAGCAGTCTCGCGAAATAGGCTCACGATTAGGACATTAACTCATACACAAGAGTTGGTAAAAAAAGAGTATCTCTGTTGAGCCTTTGCAAACCTCATCTCATCACAACAACAAGGGAAAACGCATAATAGCCCCACGATGCAAAACAACAGCGTCTTGTACACGTCAAATGTACACGGGAGCCTTTGCCTTGACAATAAATGTTTGTAGTAGGCTTAACAATGATTACATGTACAGTATATACGCATTTAACATTTAAAACTGTCGTAGTGTAGCACACAAACTTAGGAGCAATATAGGAGATACTTCAGTGTACATATACAATACATGTACAATGCATACCCACATAAAACTGTCTTTTGTAAATTAACATATCGCCGGTTAAATTTGCAAATGTGCTAAAATTTAATAAAAAAATGTAGGGAGCTACTCAATTTAAAGCACCTTTTCAGGTTCAAACGTCGTGGTTTACAACATATCGAATACAGTAAACATGTACACAACAAGTGATCTTGACACCAGCCCCAGCAGTATATATTTGGCATTATTGTTGTTGGAAGTTTGTAAGGCTAAGAAATTCCGACTGAAAACATCTGAGGCTACACAATTCATTGACCGCGGCTAAAAATGCAGACACTAAATCACAATGTGACTCTAATTCTAAAAGCTCTGAATGTACTGTTATAAAACAAGTGTGACGTTATAGTTTTCTAGGTAGATACATAGAAAGTGTATTACATTTTTTGTAAGTAGACTTATTGCATGTATGTATGTAGGTATGTAGATAGGTAGGGAGATACATTAAGTATAGAATTAAAACTTAAAAGTAGACTTGCATACAAGTAGAGTACTGCTAGCATCCCTTGAGAGTGCATGACCTGCTTTCCATTCACACCTTATATTATTATAATACAGTGTGTATACATGCAAGCATTATAGCAGGTAACCCTGAATATATTGGTTTCTTATTATTATTCTTTCGCTTACATATATACTCAATACCATCAACGCGGTGTGGTGTGTCTGTCTATTCTATAATGAGCACAGATACGCGCGTTCTAATTTACGATGGCAATTGTACCTACATGTATAAGTATAGCGCCATGCTTTATAATGGTGTATTTAGAGTAATATGCAAGCAATGCATATGCATCGAGAAGTTAAAACTTGTAACGTGCATACCTCTATTGATGCTAGTATTGTGCATTTACATTGTAAATTCGTATAGATTCACGTATTTGGCGTACATTGTAATTTTTATATGCTTGACTTTACATGCTGCACTAGTACATGTGGTGAATACGTCTGAGGGTTTCTTGCTTTGATACTTATAAGAATCTTTAGTTTATACGTATAGGAACCTTTGGTCTTATAGGAATTTTTGGCCATATAGGAATCTTTAGTTTATACATACTTATAGGAATAAGAATCCTGTAAAGTAAGTTGACCTCCTTTAAGACAAAAATCCTCTTCGTTCATGCTCCTTGATTTTCCATGTTTCCTTTTGCCATTTAACCATAGATAATATAGCAGCATCCGAGGTATCACATAGTTTGTGATTTTGTGAAGAGAAGATACCTTCTTAGAGATTTAGATTCTTTGTAATACCATGTAGCTTCACAAATCATTTAAACTACTTCATACAATCTGACAGTATATACATAGAGAGCGGTATAACTAAGTAGTATATATACTTATATGTATATATATGGTTTATATAGTTTGTAATCCTTCAATTACAAACCCTATTCTTTGCAACCAGTTTGCAACAATATTTTCCTTAATGCAACAGTGCACATTTCTACTTGTGTGTCTATATAGCTTCATACAGTACTAAAACACAGGAGTTAATACATACAAGAACATAATACCTTTCCTCATTTACGTGTTTTTTTACTACTTGCATATCCCCTGACTTCTCACTTTCATTCTTGAAACTTCAGTCCGTCCGTACTGACGCGCGAAGGTGGACGGTGATCGTAAGATTTGCGCCATTCCACCATTCCATAGTGTTTCATTATCTTTGTGTATTTGTTTATGTGCTGCTGCATATTGCTTATACACTTTTGACTTTAACGTATTTTTCAAAATTTCACACCCTTTATTATATATAGACGCTCCCAGTGTTTACATTATGTTTTCCCGATACGCATTTAGTTTTGTTGTTTAATAAGTTCGCATCGTCTGTCAAGTGCTGTAGACATTAAATCCGTATATTAATATTCTTTGAAGTGTTATAGATATTTCGTATAAGGCTTAAGCAAATATGGAGATTGTATTGTGAGATTGCATTTTTAGGATGTTTGCTGGGATTTACTTTGCTGAAATAAACCAAACTCGGGTGTGCAGAATATAGCAAAGTGTTAATAAACTCATACTAACCGTGTATTGATTTTTACATTCCACCCATGAAATTTCAGTGAAATGAATAAATAATATAAATACATTAATACAATTTCATGCATAATTAATACAAAATTAATATAAAATAAATACAAAATTAATATAAAATAAATACAAAATTAATATAAAATAAATACAAAATTTAATATAAAATAAATACAAAATTAAAATAAAATCAATACAAAATTAAAATAAAATCAATACAAAATTAAAATAAAATACATACAAAATTAATATAAAATCAATACAAAATTAATACAAAATAAATACACTTGCAATCCAATAACACGTGAGAGTATGAACATGATTCTTTCCAATCTCCACCACATAACTTGCACTTGAATCCCTATGTCGGAACTCCGAAGGTACTGAAGCCGGTGCTAGAATACTATGTATGTAGCATCCTGCTGCTGTCGGCAAATCTCTGCTATAAAAGAAAAAATAAAAAGGCTTGCAATCAAAGTGAAGTTCTGAAGTAAAGTGTGGGATTAATCGTAAGAACTTTTAATGTTGTTAGTATCTTACTATGAGTGCTATGAACGTGTGGGAAAGATCAATAATATGGAAACCGAAATAATTTGATATCCCTAAGGAGCATATAGAGCAGATGAGCTATATATTCCTGTTACATAAAATCCTATATAAATAAGTTTCTATACTCTACACACATATACAATACTCCGACTCAAATAACTTGCTGTAAGTGCTCGGGAAATCGTCAATAAAAACAGGAAATTAATCCCCAGATTCCGGATCAATTACTACCGCAAAGATAGAGGAAGTGCAGTATACATGGTAGGAGCGGGAGAAGGAATTAAAGGAAGGAAGAACTATTTTTAGCTAAAAGTATAAAAAACAATCACATAGGTTTTTATATCAGACTACATAGTTTGGAAGGAAGTGATCGAAAGGAGAAATGGGGAAATCAATGGGTGGATTTTTATGGCAGTTGGAGCGTAAACGCAAGTATTATATGTCATTCGGTAGTAGTTTATTAGGAAATAGTGTGAGGATGAGGAGCCGAACCACGTCAACCGTGGCAACAACCGCTGTCACATTTTCCCTCTGCCTCCTTGTCTACCTCAACCTTTGGTCCTCCTCCACATCTAGCAACTCCAGCAGTAGCATTTCCCAAGCACCGGGCGGGAATCCCTCCAACAGCAACAACATTAACAAAGCCGGCAGCTTGACATCCAGAGGGATGGATCCGGACGTAAATGTCAATCTGCCCGTCGTCGCCAGCGTGGGTGACAACCCACGAGAAAGAGAAGGAGACGAAGAGGAAGCGGAGAAAGGAGTGAAAAAACAAAAGCTGGAATTCAAAGGTGAAGCTTATCTAGTCAACAGTCATGGGAGTCGGAATAGTTGGAAACAGCGGAATGGGAATTTTCATAACTTCGTCGCCCCTTCCATCATTCTCAGCAGCAGCTTGCCGACAATTCTTGCCGACTCCAATTCTAATAACTTGGAGAAATTGGATCACAGCTTGCTCCAGGAGGATAATAATAATGGAGGTGAAAATGAAAGTCGAGAGACGAGGCTAACGAAGAAACCTTCCAATACGAACGAGTCTAATTTGGACCGACTCAAGCGGATTTTCAGGAGGTAAAAGAAAAACAGGTTCTGAATTAATATTCTGATGACTATGGAAATAATGGAAAAAAATCTTAGAAAATATTAAGTCCTTAATAATAATTCCATTTTCAACGACGGAGTATTCTCAACGAAAGGAATGAAAAGAGATTAAAATATGCATAACGACAGCGTTTTCATTTAAATATTCCCTTCTATTAAATTACTGCGTTCTATTTCAATTTCAAATATAGTTTTTTTCTCCTTCAATAAGCCAATATTAATGTTGAGAAAGAGAACACTTTTAATATGGTTGAGACTGTTTAATTTACAAATGATAGCTTATCCTGAAATACAGCGATTTAATTGAAATATATATATCAATCTTGTTTTTAGTAGAGCAAGTTAATTTCAAAATTCCGCGCCTTATTTTTTTAAAACGCGTTTTAAATTCAAGTATGTTTATGACATTATTTTTGATGAGTTTTGAATTTAACTGTTGATCTATAGATGTAAAATATTAATATAGCGCTGTAAATTAAATATTCCGCCAGTTTTAAAATATAGCGCTAAAATTTAAATATAACGCCGTAGTTTGACAATACAGCACCCAAATTTAAATATGGTTCCGTTATTTTAATACAGAGCTTTAGTTGTAGGAATGACACATGAGTTCGAAATCAGTGCTGCAGTTTAATTTTACGCCTGTGAGCATTGAAAATCCTAGAAAAGCCGTAGGATGTGTGGCATGAAAGTGTAGAACTAAAACATTAAGGATCAAATCTCAATTAAAACTTTTCTCATATTCTTACACTTAACCAGAGCGGACGTCAATCACGACAGCAAGCTCTCCTTTGCCGAAATCTCCAAATGGATAAATGATGGGGTCAAGGAGCATTTTAGCACTGCCTTGAAGCAAAACTTTGATGCTTTTTTCGGGATTGATAAGGACCCGCGGAATGGTGAGTCTAAAGGATCATTAGCGTTTCTATTCCGAATCTCTAGAGCTTGTAATGTATAGCACATATAAGTAAAATACATACGCACATACATACAGAGCACACAAAGTATACAATCTCTAAGTATACAACAGTACGTATAAGAACATTATATTTTTTGGAGACTCCACACTATATTATATATACATATAAGAAGAACCCATGTACTGACTCACTGTTTCCTGTCTCCATCACTTCCCAACTCTTTTCTTTATAGCCTTCGGTCGGACAAGCCCAGGCGAGAAGGGTTGATTTGAGTAAAAAGCTCGGGCATTCCCAGTGACAACCTCCAACACTCTATAATAGTGAAGTCATGATAATACAATTGGCCAAAGTTTCATTGTCTGCCTTGACTTTCCAATAAATCTAATGGATTTTATATGGATGTGTAGAAGCTCTCTATACATGCCCGGGCTTATTATTTAACGACGTTCATATAGATATAGGATTTTGTATAAATATGGTTTGCAATATATGGGGACATACTATTATAGCGCAAAAATAATAGAATTTCTATATACACGCAGACAAGTTCCAACGCTTACTTTCCCTGACACAAGAGTTAAAGAGTAATGGACACTTTTGCTCTGGAAATCTCTCCTGCTTGATTTTCTGATTTTATTTAATCTCCATGCTGGCTTTATGGCTTTTCGCAAATGGAAACTAGAGTGGTTTGGGATATTGGGATTTTGGGCCGGCGACGTTTTAGATAATGCATTTAGGCGTCTATAGATTCATGGTTTTTTATAGATTCTTTGTATTTATTTTATTTTTTAGTTGTTTTTAATCATTTTTAAACGTTATTGTGACAACATTTTTGATGGTATTTTGGCAATTTTATAATTATTTTTGAATAGTTTTTATGGAACTTTTGAAAAACTATTTTTTTTTAAATTATTTTTGGATTTTTTGAAAATTAGTTTTGGATTTTTTGAAAATTAGTTTTGGATCTTTTGAAAATTAGTTTTGGATTTTTTGAAAATTAGTTTTGGATCTTTTGAAAATTATTTTTGGATTTTTGATAATTAGTTTTGGATCTTTTGAAAATTATTTTTGGATTTTTTTATCACATTTTTGCATTTGGTATATTCATTTTCATAATAAGCAACTGAGGCATATTTTTTTGTTTTTTGTGTGCAAATTATTGTACGTTTTTCGCGCCCTTTTGAAAGTTTTGCGTCCATTTTGCATGAAAAAAAGGATTTGCAACAGCCGGTGACCATAAAATTGTTGAAGCCATAAATTAGAGTCTTTAGCAACGCCACGATTATGTGAAGAGCATGTAGCAGCTGTATAATAAATGTAAGGAAGAGAAGGATTTAAATGTGAAAAGCCGTCTCATGAATGAACATTTTGCCAATGAACCATCCTGAAATGTCAAATGGATATTTAAAGCCTCGGGTTCTTTTTGAAGGGTGAAAAAAAGGGGCTTAATGGCAGTCACGTACCTTTTGCACAAACAATATTTCCTGAAATACATAGATGTACGTATACTTTTATCTTCGTGTGTACGAAAGTATGTGCATTTACTATTAAACAGAGAATCTTTGTCCACAAGAAGTTCTTGTGCTTCATCTTTTTGAAAATGACGACGACATGTTAATAACTCCAAGGGGAATTACTTCACGTTCGTTCATTCGTTTTCGCCATTTATATTTTATATGCATGTTAACTCTTGTGTAGTTTGTTATTAACAAGTTTTTATGACCCGTCCAAACAAACATTGTTACGCTTATCGTCAGCATCTCCGTAAGCATTATTATTGTTGGTATGTTATTACGTGACTTAACATTACTACGATGAATCATTATTATTAATATTGCTTTTGGGCTGTGAATGAGGTTTCTTGTCGATGACAATAGAATCAGTTGCAATTTAATTTTTAAATGTAAAATAAAATATAACGGTCCATGGTTATAGCCTTTGTTGTTAAATATGCTAAAGCTTGAAAACACTTATGGATGGATTTAAATCTTGATTTTATGACGGTCATTCTTGGTTCTTGACAGGTCGAGTGGAATGGTCCGAATATTTGAAGTTCCACATGCACAAGCTGGGTTACAAAGGGGATCCCGTCACTCCGGAAGTCGTCAGGAGCAAGGAGAAGTTTAAATTGTTGCCTAAACATATTAAAGGTATAAATTTTATAATTAAGTTGTTATTCTGGACGCAATTAGTTTGCCCACTTTAATGCATGTATCGCCGCTGAAGAGGCAAATACAACTATCTACACAATTGCTAAAACGCAGAAAAAATGTTTATAAGATATGTCACAAAGATTCCAATGCAAAACTGATTTTGTCGTTTAAAAGCATGGCCTATATGTTTACATATAGACTGCTAAACAAGTTTAAATATATAATATTTACGTAATTAACCATTTTGCATTGCAAAAATTAAAATACTAGTGGAAATCGCCGCATTGGAAGCCCGCTGGTCGGAAACCGCCGCCAACGATCCGGATTTCCTGACAGTTGATGAATTCCTCGCCTTCACTCATCCTGAAGCGTCTCCTACAAGACTGTTAGCATCCGTTCAGGATACTTTCAATACATTTGGTAAGATTTTATAACCAATTGACAATCTAATTCAGTTTACGTTTTTTTCATGTACTAACAAGGATCAGGATTAGCATTTCAGTGGGTTTTTCTGTTTAGATCAGTAACTCTTAATTTATTACTCTTATATAGCACCTCGCAGGTTGCGTCACTTTGTTTAAACAATTGATTTTGTCTTAAACCATGCTAACTTAGGTGTCGTAAGTTATTTAAATAATTTTTAATGTAAATTAATTGCGCAAGCTTTTAATTTTAATTATTTTAGGAGCTTCAAGCTGTTTATTTAAAATTATATTTACATGTATCCTATAAGTGTCTAAAGTTATTTACAAGTGAGAAAGTTCAAACACTATCTTTTTCGCAATGAATAAAAAAAACATTTGGTGCACACTCATGGCATTTAACGATTTAACAATTACATGGAGCTTTTAGCACTTCTCTTGAACGTGCTGTCTTGTAATCTAATAGATTTGGATGGGGATGGGACCATTAGCAAAACTGAATTTGACACAACATACGCGGAAGCTGAAGGAGTGGATAATGTTTACAGAGAAGACTTGAAACTGATTGACGTCGATGGAAATGGGCAGATCAGCCGGGTTGAACTTATGGTAAAGCCTGTTTACTGTTTACAACAAACTTTAACACTGTTTTTATTTACTTTTATTTTGTAACACTATATGTTTTACTGCATACAAAAACGCTTCAATATTGTGTGTACTGAAATTACCAATATAGTTTTACATATCCAATATATTTGTGTTCTGGTGTAAAACAGAAGCTACTTTTTACACGCTAAAAGGATTCAGGAGTGCATTTATTGTATGGGAAAGCAATACTCATACTATTTAATATATACAAGCTAATTTTGGTAGCCCGCGGCCGATGATTCTTAAAACGGGCCGATGATCCTTAGAACGGATCGTGAAATTTGGATTTACATGCGGATTTAAGTCTTTAGAGAAGTTAATGAATTTAAGAGCAAGAATGTAATTTCTAGGTAGCCCTTAAGAGACCAATATAAATTAAAGTTTATGTGTATTTACTTCCGCCTCCAAAATGACTGTCTGTAGTGTAAACATATCGTTGTTGAAGATGCAACTATAACTATCTCCATAGTTGCTAACAAACAATAAGAATTACTACGGTACTACAAGATATTTCCCAAATATTCCAAGGAAAAACTGACTATCTCGTTTAAAAGCATGACCTCTGTGTTTACATTGTCATTAGTATAGCGCATTTATAAGGCAAGCACAATCCCGCTGCTGCTGTTGGAAAACTATTGCTAAGTCTTGCATGTCGTAGGAAAGGAAATATTCCAGAAGTTCCTACCGCACACGTGTCTTTGCAATGGTAAATAAACGAGATAGTGACTTTTGCCTTCTAAACTTTAAAAAAAATAATATTCGGAAGTTGTAGTCATTCGTATTGCATTTAGTAACTGTGTAGACAGTTGTATTTGCCTCTTCAACGGCTATTATAGGATCTCATTGAAAATTAAACTTTTGAAATGTTCCTCCAGCCTTTATCTTTGCGACTCGCGGAATGGATTTCCAATTTAAATGTTGCTTTTATCTCTACAGCTCCGTTCGAGAGAGAAAGCGAGAGAGAGAGAGAGACTAATAAAGCCTTGTACTCAGTGTATATAATTGAAAGAGCTGGAGAATAGTTTCGGAAAATTGGGTCCCTCAAAGGCTATTGATTGTTTTTGGTTTTAGTAGACAAGTATATCTATATTATTTTATATACACAGATACAATGTAATGATCTACAGTATACACAACATGTTAAAAGGTTGTAAAATCCGGGGTTAGCGATGGTTCTCGGAAGGATGTAAAATACCGTTTCTATAATGACATTCGAAAGTTGTATGTATATGTAAGTAATAGCGTGGTTGAAGTATTGCATTGGGTTCTATATAAACTTCAAAAAGCCATATTAAGCGAATGCTAAATGAAGTCTCGAATCTCATCGAAGTCGATAAGCAAAAGGTTTATAATTATTGGCTTCATTCCACGAATGTTCAAAGCACTTACGATTAGTTGGACTGGTTGTTGATTATGTGTGTTGTGGAAAACATCAGAGCGAGGGACTTTATTGTAAATTCGCAACGTTCACTTCCGGCAAGAAAGAGCCGAAGATGATTCTAGAACTGATGTACATACATGCTGTAAATGTAACATTATTTCGGACTATGAAATGCAAGAACTTTGAACTCCGGTCTTGTTTTTGCGTTTTAAATACACATGTTGTCGGTGAAGATCCGAAATGGGTTATCTCCATGTAAACCTAAGTGCAAGATGAGATATCCACCATCAATTCAGTGCAACGTTGGGATATCCGGAATATGAAAAACTGAAAACGGAGGGAGCTTTAGTATTTAAAATTTCAACTGCAAGGCTATTGTAAATTATAGTGGAGTTATGTCATATGTACCTTGCACTTAAAAGGCTGAGGCCATATGAATCGACCTAATAAATTCTATTGTTCTACATGTACCTTGCACTTAAAATGATGGTGCATGTTCGACTTTGCTACTAGACGCACATGGAGATAGCTCACTTTGCATCTCCACCGACGATATGTAGTATTGTCATTACCGGAGAATATAAACTAAACAGGAGACTTCATTATTTGCGATATTTCCTAAATAATGCAATGTTATTTCTGTGCAATTCGACGTACTTCATGTGCAATGCTTTACTGAGTGGAACGGCGGAGCTCTGAATAATTTAGAAATATACTGCGGGGACGTGTGGGGAAAATAGTTTTTTTTAGTTCTTATGTATATGTTGTGTTTCATAATTTATTTTTCTTCCTAATGTACCAGATACGTAACATTTGTTGGGAATGGCGGAGATGTTTAGATATTCATGCGGATTGCAAATGTAATTTCCGGTTCGCAAATGCTTTCTGGTCGTGAGGATTGTACAAATAAATACCTAATCTAATAATGTTGGGACATTATGGTGAACCTATTTTTTCCAGTTTAACAAGAACTGCTAAATTTATTCATTGGGATCAACCACAATTTCTGTAGGGCTTGGAGGTTGATTCGGTGAATTGTGGTTGCTGTTCAAAGTGCTGTGAAATGATTTAATAAAGATTACTCAGAATAAATGTTTTTATACTGAGTATTAAATACTGAAACATTACAAATGATAATATTATTATTTATTATTGAATTCGCCAGTATCATTTTAATTAATGGAGTTGGAATAATTATTTAAATTTAAAATTGTGCAATTAAAAAACCTGTGTGAATGTTTTTAAAATTATTGAGTTATGCGATAATTATTTTAAAATGTGTTTCACCTTCTCAACAGAGATACATGGACCCGAAAAACACCATCCATTCGGACAAAGACGCTCGAAAACTGATGGAGCAGGTTGATGCAGATGGGGATGAGCACCTGAGTTGGGATGAGCTAACTAATAAATTGCAATTAGTCCTTCCGACCAAGTTGTTTGATGTTGCAAATAACTTCCATGCGAATCAGTTGCATAATTGAGTGTGCCCTTATTTATTTAGTGTAATGAAATATGAAGATTCATAGTCTTTGTGAACATTAATAAAGCGTCCTCTAAAAGGTCCATTACATCGTGCAGCAAGTGTTAATAATAAGAATAAAAGAACCCCAAACTTATGAAAGGATGAGTCATTCATCATTCAGATGAAGGAAAGATTATGTCTCCTAAGAGCGATGTAATAATAACAGTATTCGGATTTGGAGCAAGTAGTGGAAAGTGCTTCCGACTTTCAGAGCCAACTAATAATATTCTGGCTTTATATGAACACGAAATCTAAAATGTGATCTCGAACGTGTGTACGATTTTATCTTTGATTTTAGCACGCGAGTGCTCCGTCAAGTTCATTTGTTTTAGTAAACGTTTTATCATATTCGTAATATTATTATGTCAAATACACATTGTTTGTGTAATTTTTGCAAAGAAATACATTTTTGCTTAACAATAAAGACCAAGCGAAGTTCATTTTAAGAAGACATTTAACGTCCGGGACTTACAAAGTGATACAATATCATTTCAGAAAATATTGCCAAGTATAAAATTAATATGTAATAAAATTCATTTTGGTAGTAAAATTGAAATTCCAGTCAACGCGTATTGGTAGAATTGACAATTTTATATAATTATTAATTACATTATTAATTCTTACCCCATGAGGAGTAACATAAGTGAATATTTCGGTAATCGATTTTATTACTTAACAAATCAAACCTATAATACTGTTCTTCTATTCTGAATATGACACAATTTGCAATTATTTATATTTAGATAACCAAAGATTGGAGAATGATAGATTGGTGATAAAGTTTCCAAGCGTGTATTTATAAGAGTTACATTATCTATCTATATGCAAACCTATTAATAATTAGTTAGAATATCTACTTTTGTATGAGCTTTTCCGTACTTAAAGATATATTTTCCTTTAAGACTACACATTACATGGAGGATTACAATAAAAAATTATTTTTGATAAAGAGTGCTGTATGTAGTGTGTGGCTCATTACTCAACTCATTATATTCAAACATTTTCACTTATTGTTAGTTCCTTGGAGTAATTTCAACTTTGAATTCTTTCGGGAAACCGATGAAAGTTCCGGAGGGAATGCTCACATCAATATCTTCATAGTCACGGTCCAGCTTGAAGGAGAAACTTTGAAGGAGTACAGCCAGAAATAGAAATAACGTGTCCCTGGCCAGCGTCTCTCCTAAACAGATTCGTTTACCTAAACACAATAATTTAATTAACAGGAGAGTAAAACCAAGACAAATTCTCTAAAACAACATACTGAAATATGTAAAAATATAAATATTTTTCAGTATATGAACCTGTTGCAAATGGCATTAAAGCTTCCTTAGTCAAAACCTTGGTTCCACTGGCATCCAAGAATCTTTCCGGACGAAACACTTCTGGGTCACCCCAGAATCCTTTGTCATGGTGAGCAGCATAAATGCTCGGAAGCACTATGGTGTCCTTCCTGATCATGTAACCTGCGAATTCTTTACAAAACCAGACCAAAAGTGTGTGTTATAATAAATTGTTTTAATACCAGATCACGATATAATAATTAAATATTAATCTATTATTGTAATTATTTATTATTCAGTTTGTATCAAAAAAATGACGAACTTGAGATTTTAAAAAGGAAAAATATTACAAATTAAGGTAATTAATCTCAAAAATAAAAATAAAAGGTGATTAATCACTGGGATCATCGATCTCAATGATCCCAGTGATTAATCACCTTTTATTTTTATTATTCAAACAAGCTCAAACGTAAGTAGTAGTTTATTTGTTACCAGTGTCCTTCAAGGCTCTGTGAAATACTGTCATTGGAACCAAAGTTGCCTTGCGATGCACTTCGTTCGTAAATGCTTCGAGGTACGGCATACTGGTTAAAATATTTAAAATGACATTCAGTTCCTTCATAAACTAATTCTTATAAAGACCAACTAAATATATACACATACTGTCTCTTATGTTTACATTGAAAGATGAAGATTACAATTAAATTATTACATAGATCTGTCTTCTCTTGCCGGCATCCGATTAAAGCCGATAACTCGATCCACTTCCTCATGCAATTTCTCCTGAATTTTCAAATCTTTGCACATGAACAGAACTGACCACACTAGTGTCGTTGAAGTTGTCTCAGTCCCGGCTTGGAACAAGTCGACTAGAGAAACTCTCAGATTTTGAACTACAATAATTAATAGCAGAGTAATAATAACCATACTTCCAAATTAATTATTATAGAATCTGTTTGGCACAAATAATTTCGTTTTCACAAAACCAGAAACAACAAATTATATTATATCCTTAATACTTCCATCGTCTCCAAGAAAACTTGATCCTTCGCTTGGCTTCATGTGTTTGTGGAGATACATGTCTATATAGTCGTCGGTTTTGGATTCATCATACTCATTTAAATGCTTCTTTATAAGTCCGTCCATCAGATCGAAAATACTGCCCACCATCATCATAGACTTTTTCCAGAGTCCAGGTCGAATTAAATTGTATTTAGCAGGCCAAGGAAAATAGGATGCGGGATTGAACAAATATTGTTTCTCCAGGTGGCTGGAACGGAGATCGCGTGATATTTGTATTTGTTAAGTTCGAACATTAAAAAATAATTGCAAAAAAGTATTTTAATTTAATTATAATAAAAGTTATATCCTTGGGAAACGCTTACCCTGCCAATAAAGACATTATTCGTTGAAACTCCGCATCATTTACATCGAATCTCTGACCGCTGAGCATGTACCAAAGAGAATTGAAGACCGAGGAGTTAAACATGTGCTTTAGAGCGATGCTCTTGCCTTTGCATTCATTCCTGGAAATCATATTATTTCGATAAAAATTCATAAATAAAATGAGAAATATTTTTTTAAATTACAAATTATTCATAAATTATGAAGTATAATAACTTTAATACTGTTGCCAATTCTTGCGCTTCATGAACCAATAAACTCTCCATGGACTGCTTGCCGAAACCAAAGTCTCGTAGCGTTTTCAATGCGAATCTCCTTTGTTCCTGCCAGCTGGAACCATCGGAAAACAAGATTCCTCGATTTCTTACTCCTCGATTTCGTTCACGAATTGTAATAAATTCTGGGCGTCCTTGGAATTCATCTCTCTTCATTGCTTCAATCATAAGCTTGTAATCACTAATGACGACCACACTGAAAAAAACAATTAATTGTAGAAGACAACAAAATAGGGTCAATTATACATTCGATAGTGGTTACGTAATTTAATTTAAAGTTCAACATTACAAATGAATAAATTGGACAATAAATGAGTTAAATTAACAATGATTTAAAAATAAGATAGAAATTATACTTAAAATCCCCAACGCGCATAGAAAATATTGGTCCATATTTGGCAGCATACTCTTGGCATTTCAGAATGGCGTTGTGTTGATACAGTTCTATTAGCTTTCCAATGAGCGGCCATCCCATCGGACCTGTAAATTATATTAATAAATAGAATAAAAATATTGGCATGGTACGGTAAAAAATAAATAATAAAAAATACTAGATAAATATAAATACAATTTATTCATTTACCTGGAGGTCCATTTTTCTTGAAAAACCAGAATCTCAGCCAATCTAAGACAAGCAAACTTAAAACCACCCCTGGGAAACTAATCCACAGAGGGAGTCCTGATTTGTAAAGTGTGGCCAATGATGTAAAAAGCGACACAATTATTATTAGAGTATGCATATTTCCAAATAAAACTGAAGCTCAAATCAGAACTAAATCTCTGGAAGAATTAACTTGTGCTCTTGCTCTAGCGTCTATACGTACGTACATATGAAATGTGTTTGAAAATTGTGCTTTTTTAAAATTATTTTTAAAATTTTAAATTATTTTAATATTTAATCCTGCGTACAACTGCAACATCAGAGTGTATTAATCTCCCAAATCGACCAATAAACACTGATTGTGAGACAACAGACAGCCGTATATAAATGTTATAATAAAGCTTTGTTGAGGGTTATCGCAATCGTGCGTGTGCGTTCCATTTTCAGTTCCAGCAATTTTGTAGTATGTATTTCTTGAAACTTGTTTGTCGAGTTTAAGAAGACTTAGTCTAGACTTTATCTGTGGAAAAAATTGAAAACGTACAATTAACGCGTCAACGGCTTCTCCTGGCCAACTGTCCTATATTATAGGTTTTATAAAACATATATATTGTCAGTGGAGATGCAAAGTGGGACATCCCCCATCATTTTAGTACATGCAACAATGCAAGGTATGGGATAACTCCACTGTAATTTACAATTCTCTTGCAGTGAAATTTTCAATACAAAAGCTCCCCCCGTTTTAAGTTTTTAATGCAATTTAAATGGTAGGATATCACATCTTGCACTGAATTGATGGCGGATATCTCATCTTGCATTTAGGTTCACATGGAGATAGCCCATTTTGCATCTCCACCGACAATATGGGTATATGTAGTACTGAATTTATATGATTTCAGTGATATTTATTGCATGCAAGTACTAATCATAAATATTATAGGTAGCATGTATAGCAAGATTTTCAACTCTTTCCTATTATTACAGTTGAAAGACCAGGAAAGAGGAAAAGTCGTTCCGAAACCTAATACATATTGGAAGTTTCCTATGATGTATTCCTGTAGACTTATTCTTATAAGTAACTGGCTGTATAATAATATATTGAATCATTTGAAGTAAATGTAAAGATATACTTACATAACTACTTTGTTATCCAGAAGGGAAAAAAGGTCAGTTATCAATTTTTTACAAAGCAATGCGCATTTCAGAAACATTAGCAAATGTAAAAGAACAAATACAACACGAACGTCAATAGTAACTTTAATATTAATGATTATATCAAATTACTTCCTTACTAATTAAGTTAATTAACTCAAAAAATGATATGTTAGTACTATAATGCAACACTCGGTTCAGTTGGATATTTTCATGGATATCGTGCAAAAACTGTGCGTTTTCTTAATTACTTCAATTGCATTTATTTGAATGTTCTGTTCATTTTGATTCTATACTTCATTTGATAATATTGATTCTTTTGATTACAAATTGAGAGAAACAAAAAATTATTATTTATAAATACTTAAACAATCAAATATTGGAGAATGATAAATAAATAATTAAGTCTCCAAGCGTATATTTTTAAAAAATTGCATAATCTGTAAATCTATAAATAATTAGCACATTTAAATTTGTTAATAATTTGTAATACGTGGCTTGAGCTTTTCCGTACTTAAGCTATTTTACACTAACTTTAAAAGTATGTATACATTAAAATAAGAATTAACTAAGATTTGAAATAAAAAATCATTTCTGATTGAAAATGCTGAAGCAGTGACTATATGCTCTGAGGCTCATTCTTGAAGCATTTTTGTTTAGTTCCTCGGAGTAATTGCAACTTTGAAATCTTTGGGGAAACCGATGAGAGTTCCGGATGGAATGCTTACATCAATGTCTTCATAGTCCGGGTCAAGCTTGAAAGAAAAACTTTGAAGCAGTACAGCCAGAAATATAAAGAGTGTGTCCCTGGCCAACGTCTCTCCTAAACACATTCGTTTGCCTAAATAAATAAGATAATTCAATTTTAACAGTAAATAATTACTTTGAATACATATTCGCATCAGTAACCCTTACAAGGAAAAATGAGTAAAATTTATTCCTGTATAAAATGACAGAAGGATGTCAATAATAAAGTGCAAGTTTAGCTATAGTTTAAAAAATACCTGTTGCAAATGGCATTAAAGCTTCCTTTATCAAAACCTTGGTTCCACTGGCATCCAAGAACCTTTCCGGTCGAAACACTTCTGGGTCACCCCAGAAGCCTTTGTCATGGTGAGCAGCGTAAATGCTCGGAAGTATCACGGTGTCCTTTATGATTCTGTAACCTGCTAATTCTTTTCTCGACAACAGATCGAAAATACATATTATACTCGAAATTGTATTATTAATTATTATCATATTAAATTTATTAATTAAATATATCAACCATTTAATTTTTTAATACTAACAAAATAAATAAAATGTTTACTAGTATCCTTCAGGGTTCTGTGAAATACAGTCATTGGAACCAAAGTTGCCTTGCGATGCACTTCATTTGTAAATGCTTCTAGGTAGGGCATCCTGACCAAAACATTGAAAAATGTCATTGAGACGTACTAGGTAGGTATATAACAAATTAATATTCATATAATGATCAAATAGTGTCGTTACATAGAACGTTTGACATGCACGTATATTTAAATTCTCACTTGGATCTGTCTTCTCTTGACGGCATTCGATTAAATCCAATTATTCGATCCACTTCCTCGTGTAATTTCTCCTGAATTTTCAAATCTTTACACATGAAAAGAACTGCCCACACTAGTGTTGTTGATGTTGTCTCAGTTCCGGCTTGGAACAAGTCTACTAGAGATACTCTCAGATTTTGAACTGCAAAAATAATAAGGGTTATTTAAAAATCTATCAATTAAATAATTTCGTCGTCACAATAAAAAAAATTAAATTGAAAAACTAAAAACAGCTTAAGAATATCCTCATACTTCCCTCGGTGCCCATAAAACTTGATTCGTCACTTGGCTTCATGTGCTTGTGGAGATACGCATCAATATAGTCGTCCGTTTTGGAATCATCATACTCATTTAAATGCTTCTTGATGAGTCCGTCCATCAGATCGAAGATAGAACCAATCACCCGCATGGACTTTTTCCAAAGTCCACGTCGAATTAAATTGTATTTATTAGGCCAAGGGAAGTAGGACGCTGGATTGAATAAATATTCTTTCTCCAGGTGGCTGGAACAAAGATTGAGTGAAATATTTGTAACGAACATAAAAAAAGAATTTCTAAAAGTTATTTTAATTTAATCATATAAGAATTATATCCTTGGACAACGCTTACCCAGCCACCAAGGACATTATTCGTTGAAATTCCGCATCATGAACATCGAATCTCTGACCGCTGAGCATGTACCAAAGAGAATTGAAAACAGAGGAGTTAAACATGTGCTTTAGAGCGATGGTCTTGCCTTTGCATTCATTCCTGGAAATTATATTATTTCGATAAAAATTCATAAATAAAATCCTAACGCTATTTTTAAGGTTAAAAAATAATTTAGAAGCTCTGAAGTCTAATAACCTGAGTACTGCCACTAGTTCATGTGCTTCATGAAGTAAAAAATTTTCCATGGACTGCTTGCCGAAACCAAAATCTCGTAGCGTTTTCAACGCAAATCGTCTTTGCTCCTGCCAGTTGGTACTATCGGAAAGCAAGATCCCTCGATTTCTTACTCCTCCATTTCGTTCCCGGAAAAACATAAAATCTGGACGTCCTTGGAAATCATCGTTTTTCATTGCTTCACGCATAAGCCTGTGATCCGTGATGACGACCACACTTGATAAAAAATTAATTATTGTGAATATATTGACTTAACTATTTAATACAGCAGTCGTAAGTTTAATATATTTGAACAAATTAAATAAATTACCAACTGAAATTTATATTAAATCAAAAATAAGTTAAATTGTACTTAAAATTCCCCACGCGCATAGAAAATATTGGTCCATATTTGGCAGCGTACTCCTGGCATTTCAAAATGGCGTTGTGTTGAGACAATTCAATTAACTTTCCAACGAATGGCCAGCCCGTGGGACCTACAAAACAGGTTTTACAGATATTAGAAAATAAATAAAGTTAGATATATAATATAATTGGGAATATTATAGATAGATATATTTAGATGGTAATTACTATTTTCAGTATTTACCTCAGTAAATGCAAAATGTTAGACGTAAAATTAAATATAATTATTACTGGTTTACCTGGAGGTCCAATCTTAATCGTGTAGTTAATCTTGAGCCAAGCTAAGATCACAAAAACCGGGACAAGCGCCAGAAAATTGCTTATCCACAAATCGAGTCCTAATTCATAAAATAAGATCAGTAGCGCAAAATGCGCCGCACATAAAGATATTCCTATTAACAAAGCCACAGTTTTTCTGTCCATATTTCAATTAAAATGGTGCGCAAATCTATCTAAAATCTCAAAGAAATAACTGCGACCAAGCATCAATGTACGTAAATATAAGGAATACGTTTTTAAATTGTGCTTTGAAGTGCGTTTATTTAATGTAAATATTTCTCACTGTCAGCAACTCCAAAATGAGTGTATTACTTCCCCAAATCCGCCGCTAATACTAAGTATTGAGTAAACTTTCGACAACTATTAATCAAGTTTTGTTGAGGGTTCTCTCTTCCGTACATTTTATTTGTTGAGTCTATAGTTTTATCTGTGGAAAGAAATGAGAACTTATAATTAACACACCAAGAGCTGCTCCTGGATAACTCTCCTGTAGTTTGGGGTTCAATATTTACTTTTATTTATCGGTTATATGCAGTCAGTTATTCAAATAATAATAGTAGGTTGAATGTATGTATGGCTCCTTTAGGTCATTAATATTTAATTACTTAGGAAAACATGCACACTTCGTCGGTAGAGAAGCAAAGTGAGCTAACTCTACGTGCACCAAAATGCAAGATGGTATAACCACCATTAATTCAGTGCAGGATTGGATATCCTGCCGTTTAAATTGCATTAAAAACTAAAAAAGGAGGGAGATTGTATTTTAAAATATCAAATACAAGGCAATTGTAAATTACTGTGGAGTTATCCAGTACCTTGCACTTAAAATGATGGTGGATGTCCTACTTCGCAGCTATAGACGCACATGGAGATAGCCCACTTTACATCTCCACCGACGATATTTTGTTATCAATAAGGACAAAAAGGTCTTCTATTATTCCGATTACAAATCAACACTATTTCAGTTGTTCGCTTTGAGAAACAACGTCGGTCATTGTTTATGCTTTAACGTGGGGAGGAGGAAAGGTCGGGTCAGGCGCATAAATGACGGTGAGCACTAATAACGAAACTCCAAATTATGTTACACGTTCGACTAGATTGTGTTCTTGTACCACAGCTGGTTGTTGAAACTGCTAACTTATCTTCGTGAATTTAGCGTCCAAAGGAAAGACCACAACGCCTAGATACAAAATAGCTGCAGGTCATGAACAAAAGTAATTTCAAGCCTTACGATTAGTGGTAAATTTTCATGGTAAATGTTAATAGCAATGATTAATTTTCCACGTTTTTCTCCATATATGAGAACTCTCTCTAAAAGAGATCCTCCGGGCCGCATATCATACAAAGTTATATACATACAAGCTCTTTATATGAGAGAATTTCTTTCAAAGAGCTAATTGAGGTGATTTATAGCCTTCTCTTATAGCGAGAGTCCAGTGTAATAATATCAATTAATAATTGTTGACTTTACCGGCATCAATCATTGGTGGACAACAACCACATTCACTATAGTCTATAAGAGATCTAAGTTGCTATGTTTATTCGTTATTTTATTACGGAAATTCCTATTTATTTACAAGTTCTTTTGATTCCGCAGTTGTAATTCGCTCATACTCAAGCATTTTGAATTCCCATGCCGTAGGTATGTTCATTAGCAATACCCTAATTGAATTACTAGAATAACCTTGTACTTGTTAACAACAACACATCAAGGAAGTTCGCTGTTGTTAACATAATTTGCTATCATTATCTGCATCGATTCGATTCCATCCGATGTCGTCAAATAATTAATGTTATTAGTTTTTACCCTAAATATAATGTAATTATTTCGCAATACATAACTACATATATTATGAATTAACGCTGCTCCTTCGGAACTTCCTAAATCTAAAAGTCGATGATATCATAATAAATATACGGAAACTTTGGACGTAATCTCTATGCAAATTCATATTTGTTGGCAATGAAAATATTTGCGTGTATTATACACGCAAATAATTTTATTATTTACAATATTTTGGTAGGACTATGACTTCATGGCAACGTCAAAATAATCTACACAAACCGATGGAAAACCGGATTTTAAAAGGAAGTCACATTAAAATTGAAGACTGTTCAAATTAAAGAATTATGTGTTAATATTAACAACTACTAGGTACTTACGACAGAAATTAACCCAACCGTAAGTAATTACGTTGCTGGAAAATAAAATAAAGATCTACACATCCACACACCACAACTGTTTTAAACACTTTTGACATTCACGGGAATGTCATCATCAGCAAAGTTTTTCCGATTTTACGGTCAAATCGTCAATTTCGGTTTCCATTTAGGTTGCATTCCGTACTATTGGAACTCAAAAAGAAATCAATTGGAGTATGTTAATAAACTTAATTGCAAGATCACATTCACATTCTATCTATTCTGTGTCATCTGTTATTTCGCATTCATTTTATTTCGTCTTGTTGAAATAGTGACCGACAAGAACGCATTTTTGCCCATCAAATTACAGTTGTTCTACGAATGTTTCCTCTTTGGGGTGAATCTGTATAATCAGATTACGATTCTGAGAAATTGGGAGTCGTATAACTGTTTGATAAATCAAGCTCTACGCGTTTGCAAAAGGTTCAAGGGTAATGGGATTCAAACCAACAAAATCTTCCAATTATCGTATTTTTACATTATAGATTACCTCAAAATTGAATGAAGCAAGAATTCGATTATTACAACAACAAATTTAATACCAATTTTATTTAATGCAATTAATTTTAATTTTGCAGCGTACAAAAATGTGGCATTGTCTGATAAGAAGAATCGACGAACACTTGTTTTCACAGCGATTTTGTGCAGCTTCTCAGGAGCTGGGCGCGTTATCGGAGTTTTTAAGAGACCGGCGTCTCCTTTGATGCTGACAAGCTTATTTGAAGACCCAAAGTCCCTTTCGTTGTCCAAAAAACTGCTCATTGGATGCATTCAGCTGAATATTAATCTATTTCATTTCTACTTACCTGCATTTATGTGGTGCACGGCGTTTTGTTGCATATTTTGTTACGTACCACTAGTTCGATGTCTAAGGTATTATTGGTATTAAATTGTATTTGTAATAATAATTTCATAATGTAACTATTTTTGGTAGGTTCTGTAGCTAAAATTTTAGTATGTAAATTGATTTTTGGTAGGTTATTTTGCTAAATTTTTATTATTACATTATTTACGTATATCACGTTACAGATACACCGAACTAAAAACTGGATCCAACCGTCTAATACCATTTCAACCAATAGACATCCAGTGGCGGTATAACCAATTGGCAGTGACGCTCAATGGTTTCAACCAAATATCCTCGGGATGGCTGAACATGCTGGAAGTTTTGCTGATTATCGCCATCATCCTCAATTCATTTCTGGGAGCAGTTTTTGGATTGACGCGGGGTTTCGTTGTGGCCGCACTGACGACGACTTTGACGGTCAGTTTGTTCAAGCGCTTTGGTCAAGTTTACGAAGAATCTTTCAATTCCCTACAATCTTGGAAGAAATACTATGACGGACCTTTATGGTTCCACAAGTACCGGAGGGCATGTCTGCCACTGAAAGTTCGGCTCGGAAGCTTATGCTTTGTTGATCGCTCATTGGCTCTTACCATTTTGAGCATCGTGACTTACAATTCGGCTAATTTAATACTTACTTTCAAATCCGATTAAATAAACTAAATTATATTATTTATTTTTTCATTGTTTACAACTTTTCAACAATGTTAAAACGGCTTAAAACTTGATTTGCAATTAAATTTTATAAAACAATTTACTTTACAGAAAATATTTTCCAAATTAATAAAGTCTTGTTATGGCTTATGAAGCAGCACTTTTTCTATTGCATTATCTGCTCATTAAATAAGCCTAGGACTTTTCGATATATTCAGAATACAACCTTCAGTAATCAAAAGACTAAAATTGTTAAGCTTATACGTGTGGTTGTGCTATTATTAGGAATAATTACTTAACAAAATATAGCGAAGTGTTTTGGTTGCAACAAATAATTTGTAAGCTAATGATTATAATTGCCACGTGTGCCATGTTTTGATCACATAATTTACAATTTGGATGCGCGCAAAAGTATGTAAATAGTTTAATTTTCCAATCAGATAGATATTCATAAACATTATTTTAAACCATAGTCGTAGGTGTTGTCGCGGGTTTTCACGAACATTTCATTTTTTATTCAAATAATAGAAAAGACCTGTATCCGCCCTCAACCTCGTGATCTTAAATAATATTTTTGCACTAACCTGCCCCAATCGCTTAGGAGCCGGTAAGGATTTAGGGTTCATCCGAATATGTATCTTTGGCATGTCTCTATATGAAATGGATACCTGTTTATATCTACCTACATTTTGATAAACTGCATAATTCAAAAAATATCATATTTGTAACGTTAGGGGGGTTTTGTTGAAATGTGTAGACTTTTTCTGACAGTTTTCAAATGTTTTTTAAACTTTTAAAAAATTCGAAACTTATTGTAATATCTGTGAGATCGGGAGGCTTTTTTCGTGAAATTGTTTTTGTGTATAAAGTTAAACGGTCTATAGAAGCCTTTGAGTGGTTGAAGTAAAACCGAAGATCATTCCATAATATTGTTTCGCTCATAATAAATACTTCATGTAATTTCTCAGTTAAATATATAAAAAATGCAAAATCCAGATACAAATATTTTCATTTTTTGCAGTTATTTTTATAAAGTTTAACTTACTTATTTAAACAAAAATGTCTGTATCTCAAAGAAAATAACATTTTGGATACAAAATACCAGCTTTACAAAATCTTATTGGCAAAATCTCTCTTGAGTAACGATCCATTCCACTGGTGTTAGTGGTTGCAATAGTGTTTATCATTTGCATGTTAGAGGTGAACTTGAACGTTTTTTGTCAGTTGTGGCCGCCAACGATTTCAAGAAAATAATCTGAAGTTTGTACACTGAAACGTTTTTGTCGTATTTAAGATTTATTTAACAGCCGAAGTTCTCAATTCTGATAATAATTTAAATCAAATATATTGCGTTCAAACTTCCTAAATCCAAAAGTCGATACTGATATATTACTTCAAATGAAGCTGTTGACGTAATCTCCATACAAATTTAATTTTGTTGACAATTAAATTAATTGCGCATGTGCTATCAATAAATTGATACGGTATAGGTTTTCTGGACTTGGACCGGAGCTAGACTATTGCTTTATTACAGGGTAAAATAAATTTATTGTTGTTCCACGCAAATCGATGGTAAACATGATTTATTTGTTCACAAATACGTACACTGGAGATTGCTCAATTTAAAGGAAATTCGTTCATATTAACAAATATTAGAACCAGTTACTTCATATTAAATGTTGTTAATTATAACCAGGAATTAATACTTCATTACTATTTGGAAATAAATTCAAGTGTCACACAGCACGGGTATTTTGAAAACAATAAACAGCAATGTCATCATCACCACAATTTTTCCGATTTTATGGCAAACTCGTCAATTTCGGGTTCCATTTAGGTTGCATTCCGTACTATTGGAATTCAAAAACAAATCAATTGGAATATGTTAACAAACTAAAGTGCAAGATAGCATTCAGATTTTATCTATTCTCGGTTATCTGTTACTTTGCATTCATTTTATTTCGTCTTCTTCAAATAGTGACCAACAAGAATGCAATTTTGCCAATCAAAATTCAATTCTTCTACGAATGCTTCTTCTTTGGGATGAATCTTTATAATCAAGCTACAAAATTCTGAGGAATTGGGAGTCGTATAACTGTTTGATTAACCAAGCTCTCTTTGTCCTGAATAGGTTCAGTGGTAACGTGATACAAACGTACATAATACAACATTTTAATCGAATTCGTTTGTTTTGTGCAGAAAAGTTTAATAAAACAATCATTTTTAATGCTTTCAGCATACGAAAATACAGAGTTTTCCGCTAACAAACATCGTCGGACCCTCGGTGTCGCCGCTTTTTTGTGCTGTTTCGGAGGAGTTGCCCGCGTCATTGGAGTATTCAAAAAACCAGCTTCCCCGTTGATGCTGACGAGCTTATTTGACAATCCAAAGTCAATTCCACTTTCAAAAAAGTTGCTCATTGGATACGTTCACCTGAATATTAATTTATTTCATATTTATTTACTCACATTTACGTGGTGTACAGCTTTTTGCTGCATATTTTGCTACATATACCATTAGTTCGAGCTCTGAGGTAATAATAATAATAGTAATAATATATAGAGTATTTAATAATAGTTTTGTTATATGGGGTTTGCAATGTTGTTCAATTAATTTTCATCACATTACATTACAGGTACACTGTACCAAAATTTGGATCCGACTCTCGGACATCATTTGAACCAGCAGATGTCCGGCGGCGGTATAATGAATTGGTAGTGACGCTCAACGGTTTCAACCAAATATCCTCAGGATGGCTGAACATGCTGGAAATTATACTGATTGTCGCTATCATCCTCAACGCGTTTCTGGGAGCAGTTTTTGGATTGACGCGGGGTTTCGTTGTGGCCGCACTGGCAACGGTTATGACGGTCAGTTTGTTCAAGCGCTTTGGTCAAGTTTACGAAGAATCTTTCAAATCCCTACAATCTTGGAGGAAATACTATGACGGACCTTTATGGTTCCACAAGTACCGGAGGGCATGTCTGCCACTGAAAGTTAGGCTCGGAAGCTTATGCTTTGTTGATCGCTCATTGGCTCTTACCATTTTGAGCATCGTGACATACAATTCGGCTAATTTAATACTTACTTTCAAATCCGACAAAAGGTTCTAAATTGTATTGTTGGTTTTTAATTTCAATTACAAATTACAATTTAGAACAAGAAAAGAAAACATGGTGTAAAATTAAATTTCCACATAAATTTTACATACAATTAATTTAGACTATTATTTTTGTGCACCCATTGTTTTCGATTTTGTGACTATGCTTTATAATGCTGTGTTGTTGATAGAATAGAACATAATTTATTAGTTTAGTTATATTGATCTTAGTTCCTATATCCCACATGAATATTCAGTGAATATGTATTGTATTATTAACCGGGTCATTTGAAGGCATCTATTGTCGGCGAAGGATCTGAAAGTACCAATTGCACCACGTGCAAGTGTCTTAATGTACCAACGGGGGAACGCTCAAAATTCTAAAGTGAAAAAGTACCACAAATGTTTAAGCGTGGAGTTCTGACTTTTGGTATGTTTAGACATTAGCGGAAAGGTGCTTTTGGTACATTAAGACATATTAGGTATGTACATTCACTTATTGTTAGTTTGATCATTTTTGCACGCTACTCTGTTCCTTCATCAGAACATGAGTAAAGTAAAGATAGAAAATGAATTACTTCCTTAAGGAAATGAACTACTAATAAACTTGATGGTTTAATTTACTATGACATCTATCAATTTGATGACAACCAGTGAAAATAAATTACCTCGGTTAATTTAGCAGGTAGTACTGGCACGATGTTCGAACGGACACACATCTGCATAGAAACAACAATTAAAAAATCGTCGTTTTAAATACTGGGTATTTAAAGATATTATTCTATATAAAATCAATCAATTTTACGCTGTATTTTATTGATGTCAATAAAATATAAAATGAAAAATCTTTTGAAAATCTCTCTTCGTGTAGCCATTTACACTTGCACATTTCCAGTTCGAAGTGCTGATCCGCGTTCAAAGGATTTCAATTTTAATTGGAATTGTTTTTGCCCATGGGTCTGCGTTACCTTCTGCTTGATTTACTTGTATATTGGGGTGGAGTATGTGTATTTCATTCCGGGACTTTCCTACGCTGGAGATGACATCGCTGAGAGAATCATGTTTTACATTTTCGTCACGATGATTGCCGTGAGCGATCAAATTATTCGAACAACAATACTTTTAAACGGAAGGAAAATTGTGGATCTGATTAAATTTTTGCATGATGTTGATAAAGAACTTGAAACCAATAAGAATAAAAAATCCACGAGTTTTAATTTTGCTAGTGTGGGTTATGTAACAGCAGTGATTTTGTACATCGTGTATGCTCTATTCCGAGTTTATTACTTCAATTACCTCAATGGTTCTCCAACGTCGTTTGTCCTTTGGCTGGCTGATACTCCGTGTCTTCGATTTTCAGTTGTAATGACCTACACCTTCTTCGACACGATCCACAGTATCTGTATTTACTTTGCATTTTCATTCATTTACCTCGTTGGTAATGAACTTCGGAGAATCTTCCAACTCACTTGTAATTCTCTTTGTGAAAAGATGAAGGTTAACGAATCTATTTATGTTTGCAGGGACGCAATATTTTTAGAAAAAGTTCGAATTGATTTCTTAAAATTAAAACATGCGTTCCGTGTTTACGCTGAGCTAAGTGGTACTTTGTTTATTGGAGTTATGCTAGAAATATTTCCGGATTGTTTTCGTGCCGTGAACCATTTGATTTATGATCGTCAGTACCGATTCCAGAATGTTATCTTTACTATTGGAACTATCGCCGGGGGAATTTTATTTCTTCTCGCGGCTAATCTGGGATATTCTCTGGAGAGAACGGTAATTCATTTACTAAATATTAAATAGCGCTTATAAATCCATCTTTAATATTTTGGTATCATCAGATTCATTTAAGCAAGGACAAGCTTTCAAACAAAGTCTGCAATATAGGCGGCAAGGACGACCACCGTAAAGAGGTCAGAAATGATTAATAATGGCAAAATTCATAGGACATTAGTTCATCTTTACATGTGTGAAAAACAAACCAAGTTGAATTACCAAGTTGTAAATTTGTCATTATTTTCTTCAGGAAGCGCAGCTTATTCAATGGATTTTAAAATGGAAGTGGAGCCTTTCAGCTGCCGGACTGTTTAACATTAATAGAAATCTCATTCCGGGGGTGTGTAATTTATTATTTAAAAAATCATAGTAATGATAAGCAAAACAACATTCAAACATTTATTCTGATGTTCATTGACATGATTAAAAAAGTGATCTCTTTGTGTTGTAGGTGTGCGCCTTAATGATCTCATACATCTTAATCATCTTCCAAATGAAAATTTCCGGGGAATATGCAAACAGTTGTGGCAATTCATCATCGTTCCGAAGCTAAGATCAATCTTTGTTCTCTGAACGATAAACTGTCAATATATAGCTTTATTGTGTTAGCCCATCTAATGAGTTAAAAAGTGGAAATTTCATAAAATTTTTCATTCGTTTGTATTAGTTGTGTATACAAATCCCAGTGTTACAACAATTGCCAAAGTAGATTATTAGCTACATTGATCGGTGTATGAAATATGAACTAAAATTTATAATCTTCATTTAGTTTATTTGAAAAAATAAAGGTTCAGGTATTTATGTAATGTACAATTAAGCCCTGGTATCCAATGATAACCGTTTTTATTTGGTTCGTATATAAACCTAAATACCTACATACAGCTCTCGTTCAATGTTGAACGAATAAAGAAAGTAGGAAGGAATGAAATAATACAATAATAAATAACACAATAATAATTAAATACAATCTCATAATACAGGATTTGCAGAAGGTTTAATTTTAATTTAACTTGTCTGAAATTTCTTCTCTGCCTCGCAAGTATAATTCACACTAATAGAGTAGCCAGAATTGCACGAGCACCTTCCGATATTGCCATCCCCGAGATTTCCAAGGCATTCTGCATTTTCAGTACAATCATTGGTCTGACCCGGCTGACATTGCGAACCCACGAGCCCAACACATCTTTTGGGCGTGGAACTAAACCCTTTAAAATCACTGCATTGACAAATACCATCCAAGCATTGTAATCCATTAGCAATATCGCATCTCAATTTATTACTGCAAGACATTCCAAAAGTTAGACTGCATTCTCCAAAGATTCCCTCTTCATATCCAGTCTTACAAGTGCATCTCCCTTTTGTACTTCCTGGAAACAGCTTGCACTCAGCGCCATCTGCACAGCCTGTGTATGTGTCGCATGGCCCTCCAGCCGGACTGACGCATTGTTGAGCTTCGGAATCGTAGTTTTGGATGGAATATCGACAAGTGCAGGTACCTGATGCGTAAAACAGGTCAGTAGGAGTTTGATTGCAAACCAATCCTTCGAAGCATGAACCAGCCGTTTCACACACTTGGCCATGCGGTTTTCCACAGGTTCCAAAAGGAGATGGATACAAATAATTTTGACATCTACAAGTTTTGTAGTCAGCGCCACAGCTTTTGGGAGTGTTTGGACAGTAAGACCCAGCAGCACAAAGTCCTTCTATGCAAGGTAAGTTAGCTTTCCCTACACACTGTGTTTTTGGTTCTCCGGCAAATCCATGGAATGAATTATCCCAGCAACTCCAACTGTTGGAAGGCTTATGGGCTTGTACAGTTCCTAAAACAGATACTTCGGGATCGCATTGACAAGTCCCATTGATGCATTTCAATGTGAATCCACCATTATATTGGCATTGCTTGCTTTCAGTGCAGGACGCATTTAGGTCAAGGCGCTTTGTACAGTTGCCGGCAGGTTTTTGGTAGAAATCACCCTCGCATACACATTTACCTTTGAAACAACCAGCGTCCTCTACGCACGTATTCGTTATACAATTTTGTCCAGCTAATCCAACACAATTGCCTGTAAGATTCGAATAAACTGATAACGTAGGATCACAATCGCAAGTACCATTATTGCACAAGAGTCCCAACGATTGAGAACACTTCGCTTTGACATCGCAGGCTTCTGAATATCTTTTCGCAGGACTGCAGGTTCCATTGGATGTTTCAAGAAAGTCATCAGCGCAGACGCAGTACCCGCCGCCAGAACAATAAGAATTATTCGCACAGTCGGCTACTTCAAAGGCTTCGCTGCCATCTAAATTTTCCACGGGATACTTGCACATCTCGCCAGCTCTGGATACGCATTTCTTAATGTTTGAATCATAGATCATCTCGTCTGGTTTGAGGCAGTCACATGTTCCATTGAAGCAACCTAACCAGGATCGTCGGTCACAGCGGACATCGGTACTACAAGCTTCTCCAAACGAACTTCGTTGGGCTAATGCCAAGGAGGAAATTGCGAAGAGAAACAAAGCTAGCCATAGTAGTTGCGAAGGAATTTTCATTCTGAAAATAATATTTAAACACTATAATAGATTTAGTAAATATTCTTGTTTATGTTGAAAATGAACGATTGCAATACCTTACTAATGATAATGATCGAACGTTACAACAAATTCTTCTTAGAGCAATTGATTGCGTCTGCGGTGATTCAATTGGCCAGTAATTTTAAACTAAAACTTCTGATATTATATCGACCAGTTATGGAAATCGACTACGTTAATTTAATGCAAGTAAAAGATTTGGGAAATAAATTTGTATTTTTTTCCGTTAATGCGGAAAGGAAATAAAATTCGAACATGCCCTGAGCTGCGTGTTTACCACTTTGGTATATGAATAAGTTGTAACGCCAAAGGATTTCAAAGTTTTCATTCCGTAGATATTTTCATTAGAGATAATACTAATTGGATTTCCAAAAGCGTGTATGTATTAGGAGAGGCATCAAAGAAGTTACATCTTGTAAACTGACGAAATAATTATATACGTTGTTATCTCAAGCGATTACGCTCACTAATTTAAATGCAAAGCATAACTTCCTGGAAACCATTAAATTGTTATTAAGCTCTCTACTGCTAACATGCACAAATAAATTTACTATGAAATAAAGCTGCTTGGCAGTGAATATAAGCTGTTTATGGAAAATATTGTATTGTGTAATCATATGTCCGGATACGCATTTATGTAAACGAAAGAAACATATTAATATTGGTGACATTCAATGCCGACGTAATTGTTTTGTTTTTACCCCTTTTTAGGTTTAGATTGTTTGGAAGACACTTTCATCTTGAAGCACAATGAAATGGGAAATAATAGTCATTCCTGTGTGATTCATCACATTAGTGTTATTAGTAATTTCTAGTTTCAATGTGTGTCATCCAAAACATCGGTAGCTGCGACTTTAACAAATTCGAAGAAATGATCTGAAGTTGACACATTGAAACGTGTTTGTCATTTCTCAAAATTCAATTAACAGCCAAGTGACATCATAAGTAAGGTATTAAGTAATAAATACGTCAACCAAATATAATGAGTGGAAGCTAGATCTAAAAGTCGGTGATAACTTAATGAAGCCCAGCTGGTAAACATCTACATTTGTTTATTCTAATATACTAATTGTGATTGTGAGTTTTAGAATGCGAGTGGACAAAG
Organism: Lipothrix lubbocki; assembly: GCA_034696945.1. Taxonomy (NCBI): domain Eukaryota; kingdom Metazoa; phylum Arthropoda; class Collembola; order Symphypleona; family Sminthuridae; genus Lipothrix; species Lipothrix lubbocki. Next base: position 61,089 of record JAQGAK010000271.1, read on the forward strand.
TATGTCATGGTTAAAAATGACAGGTGTCGTATTTTATTGTTCGTGAGCAACGCCATGGAAGACAAGAAGAAATATAAATTAATGGAATGCCCATATTGTTTTTTATTTATTTACATTCTTATTTTATATAAAACCTGCAAATATGAATAAATATTGGCCGCACACTATTACTTAATAGGTATTTGTATTAAATTTTTTCACACAAGTACATTAATTTTTCTAATCCATCCCGTATACTTCGAAAAGATAATTAGCCACGTAACACGTAATAATATATGCGATGCTGTTTCCAAAACGGAGTTGTAAACACAGTAGGATTATTAATTACAAAATATAAGCAGTCATTACAATATTTATGCTTGTAACATCAACCCTTTTACGTATACATATATGCAACAAAACAGAATCAGCAAAGCAACATTACACGACACATACCAATTGTACATTGGTATGGACCAATGAATTTAACTTTCTTTATAATTTCAGTCAGGAAAGAAGTTATTGCAACCCTTCAGCACAAAATTAGTCCGTTTCAAGACCTTACACTCGTTATGACTTTAAAGTCCTTGGGAAACCCAATAAAGGTTGGCGAAGGAATGCTGAAATCAATGTCTTCGCTTGATTCGTCCATTTTGAAAGAGAAGTGTTGAAGAACGACGGTCAAAAACAGGAATAAGGTATCTCGGGCCAACGTTTCTCCCAAACAAAGGCGCTTTCCTATGCACACACAGAAACAAACATCCATCAACAATCTTATTTATATTGACACAATATCAATTTCGTAAATAAATAAAATTTTATAATAAAGCAAGACAAGAAAAGTGAGAATTGCCGTCCAGGGAAACTAGGGTTTTTCCTAAAAATTGAGTTTAGCATTGTTGAGGACAATAAATAATTATGCAAAAGCTTTTAGCAAAAATTAACAAATTTCTGAACCTGTAGCAAATGGCATTAGGGCATCCTTCGACAACACATTTGTTCCACTTTCGTCCAAGAATCTTTCCGGTCGAAATACTTCTGGATCACCCCAGAAGTCTTTGTCATGGTGCGCAGCGTAAATGCTTGGCATCACCACCGTCCCTTGTTTAATCGTATAACCCCCAAGCTCTAAACGAAGGGAAATTCATCGCAATAAAAGTCAATCGAAACTGAATACAAATTATTAATCTCGCTTTTATCAGTGCAGCTTTTAGAGCAGAAGTATACAAGCAATAGCATTACGCCATTAAACGAAGTTATTACGTGTGTCTCTCAGGGCTCTATGGTAAACTGTCATCGGAACCAACGTTCCTTTACGATGGACTTCGTTCGTGAAAGCTTCCAAGTACGGCATGCTAAGAAATAAAAATAAATTAATACTTTTACTGATTATACTGAATATGTGTATAAAAATTGTATTACAAAAATCCTTATTATAAAAATAACTCCTACTTATTTCTATCTTCTCTGGTTGGTATTCGGTCTCTCCCAATAACTCGATCCACTTCCTCGTGTAATTTCTCCTGAATTTTCAAATCTTTACACATAAACAGAACCGCCCATACTAGCGTTGTGGAGGTTGTTTCCGTTCCAGCTTGGAAAAGGTCAACCAGAGATACTCTGAGGTTTTCAACTATTAATGGAATTATACACATGTAATTTTATAACCCAGAATTGTTTATTTAAATTAAATAAATCGCGCTATTCTTAATGAACTTTCATAAATTAACATTAGTATAATTTTAAAATCTTGAACATTCTAGTTCGATATTTCCTCAACGATGTGAATGTAACTCAATGTCAAACATCATATGAAATGACATATTATCATACTTCCTTCCTTGCCCCCGAACGTTGTCGTATCCCCCGGATTCATGTGCTTGTGGAGGTAAACGTCGATGTAGTCATCGGTCTTCGTCTCGTCATATTCTTTCAAATGTTTTTCAATTAGTGCATCCATTAGGCTATATGTGCTGTATACCATCACCATTGCCTTCTTCCACAGACCACGCCTAATTAAATTCCACTTGGCTGGCCAGGGGAAGAACCATGCTGGATTGAATAAGAACTGCTTGTCCATATGACTGAAAAAATTATTAAAGCATTATTTACAAAACTTATTAACACAATATTACACGTAAGCTTATTCATTTAAATAATTACAAACTAATTATAATTGATTTAAATTATAAATCAAACAGTTACACAGAATTAATAATAACGTTTGCGTAAAAATTGTCTTCCTCCATGGGAAATGTACCAAAATAAACCAATAAAGGAATCAATAGGAAAATGGGAGTATGCAAACTTGTGTAGAAAATAGGTATATGAATATTACCCGGACATCAAATTCAGTATTTTCTGAAACTCTTCATCCTTCACATCAAACCTCTGGCTACTGAGCATGAACCACAGAGAGTTAAAGACGCATGAGTTGAATTTATGCTTGACACTTATTGGCTCGCCAATCGTTTCCCTATAAAACACATGCATAGTTTCTTTCCTTAATTTTTATGTAATGTAAACAACATTAATATAGAATTATTTATTAATATACAATTAATAAATACATAATATAATATACATAATAAGTACAATTAAATCTAACTAAGTCTTACTTTAATATTCCAACTAACTCCTGTGCCTCATGTTGTAACAAACTTTCCATTGATTGCTTGCCGAAACCGAAATCTCTGAGCGTTTTCAGCGCAAATCTCCGTTGCTCTTGCCAGCTTGGACCATCATTGAACAACATTCCTCGGGTCCTCACTCCGCGATTTCTTGCTTCAATCGCCAGGAATTCTGGTCGGCCCTGCAATTCGTCCTTTTTCAGAGCTTCGTGGATTAGTTTATAGTCATTGATTACCACCACGCTGGAAAATTAATAAAAAAGATTTAATGCTATCTCTTTTATTATTGTTGGGGCTGTACGAGACAGCTCAAGTGTTTCATACACATTTCCAATTTGCAGTTACTAAAATGATTGAAATAAATATGATTTAAAAATTATCTAAATTGTATAAAAAAATAAAATGTATAAATAAATACATCATTTCAAAAAAGTACATCATTCAGCTTACTCGTAAGGACCAATTCTCAGTGAAAACATTTTGCCATATTTCTTCGCATATTCTTGGCATTTCAACAAAGAATTCTCCTTTTGCATGCCAATCAAATTCCCTAGTAATGGCCATCCCGATGAGGGTCCTGAAATATTTGAATATTATAATTTTAAATAATTCCTAAAGTCACAAAAATGATTTCATGAAAAACCAATTTTAAACAATAAATTTAAATAGAAGCAAAGAAAAATGTCGTACTTACTAAATTTTTATTCAATAACTAAATCATCGTTAATTTATAAATCAAATTAGTAAAATTTTCTTACCCGGTGGTGTATTTTGTCCCTCAAATAATTCCTTCAACAGGTGACAGATTATTAATGGGAGCGAAATCCCACCGATGAGAGTAAGCCAAGGAGAGGAGCTCCACTTGCATATTGCACAAAATGCCGCCAGTAGCACCACAATTACTGACAATGTAATCTTATTTGACATGATTAAATTGTTATGGATCTTGATTATTTTTAAAGTAGGAATTTTGAGATTGAGATGTTGTGACATTAAACTTTTGTCACTAACCAATAGGTAAAAAATCTTATTTATTCTGAATACTTATATTTCTATAAATAAATTCAAGAAGCTACAAAATTACACAACACACCAAAAATAAGATTACAGTGTATACAAATAATTTTAATATCCACAAATCTGTGTGCTCCAAAAGAAAAACTGACATCAATTGCTAAATTCTAGTGTTGTTGTTGTTGTTGTTACAACATCCGTCTAGCCACTATAAGCTCGACGACAGGGAGTACAGATACATGTTGACTGATAAACACAAATTAACAGCAATCAATGTTACAAAGTTACAATAAATACTCTCGGATGATGCAACACATAAATCCAATGAAATAAAAGTGGTAGAGTATAGTGTCGGATGCTACACAAGATTAGGACGAGAGGGTCCAAATTCCACTCCTCAATTTTATAAACTGAGGGTTGCATGTAGTATATAACAAGAATACATCCATTGACAGGGGCAAGTTCATACTGAAATACAGGAAAAGACAACAAAGTATACAGTTAAATTACATGCACTTTATTGATATTCCAGGAATATCCGGCCTTAAGTATATAGAATTGTGGGATACATTTACATATCATCTGGGGATGGAATTGGAGATAGATATCACTGCAGTGCAGGATCAAAACGGACAACAAAATGGGCATAACTGATAACATGTGTATATTTAGATGATATGCCTATTTCCATCTGACAACTTTTGACAACTCACACAAACTTTGTCCTCATACAGTACAATGTTAAAATCATTATACCCTTTTGACTTTTGTCCATTTGTTTTTAGGGTGTGTCTGGACACTGAATTTTCCCTTTTTACAGACAGTAACGCTACAGCATTTTCTTAATTCTTAAAGCAATATACATCTCTTCGGTGGAGATGCAAAGTGGGCTATCTCCATGGGAACCTAAAAGCAAGATGAGATATATCCACCATCAATACAGTGCGAGATGGGATATCCTGCCGTTTAAATTGGGATAAAACTAAAAATGGAGAGAGGTTGTATTAACAATTTCAGCTGCAAGGCAATTGTAAATAATAGTGGAGTTATCCCATACATTGCACTTAAAATGATGGTGGATGTCCCACTGTGCATCTCTACCAACGATATGCAGAGGTGTGCGTATTTTCGGTCCCCATTTTACCAAATAATATTGAATTTTATTACAAAGTGGAAAATAGAGACAAATTTAAAATGAGCTGATGAAGATTTTCATTATATGAATTATATATGTCATAGTCATCATCACATGTATCACGCACCAGTTATACTGCATACAACCCATATTGTTCTTCTTATTAATAATCCTAATAAAACATGGATTCCAATGCAAAATGTAATACAATTTCATTTTAAAATGAAAATTATGAAATGACAAGCATTTACGTATCTGAGAGTTTTAATTAAATCTGACGTTTGTGGTGACAATCACAATCACAAGAGCAAACAACAATCTAAAATAGCCAATATTACAATAATAATCGGATAATTTGATTCCTAAATTGATTAATTTAGGATTTTTAAAAGCATTTTTGCCACATGAAATAATTACATCGAAAGACAATATTCCCTCCGTCGGTAATTGGGCTTCGACATCAAACAGTACTGTTATGCGCCCGAAAATGATTATTCCATATAATTGATCAAAAGTAAACAGAACTTAATCGATTAATTGTCTATAAATGAAGAAAATTAGAGAGTACAATTTTTGGAAATTTGTCTATTAATAGTATAACATATTTGCAATTTACTTCGTAGCAGTGCACCACTATTCAAAACATATTTGTCAAGATGTCAGCATCACCGAAATTTATCCGATTTTATGGTAAACTCGTAAATTTCGGTTTCCATTTAGGTTACATTCCATACTTTTGGAATTCAAAAACAAATCAACTGGAATATGTCAACAAACTAAAGTGCAAAATCACATTCAGATTCTATCTATTCAGTGTAATCTGTTACATTGCATTTATGATATTTCGTTTTCCTCAATTAGCTACTAACAAAAATGTATTTTTGCCTATCAAAATTCAATTCTTCTACGAATGTTTCTTCTTTGTAGGAAGTCTTTATAATCAAGCTACAATTTTGAGGAATTGGGAGTCTTATAACTGCTTGATCAATCAAGTTCTCAGTGTCCTCAATAAATTTAGGGGTAGTGTGATATAAACTTACCTAATCCTACATTTTAATCAGTTTGTTTTGCGCAGGGAGAAATTTAATAGAATATTTTCTTTTGATTTTTACAACGTACAAATATGTAGATTTCCCTGATAAGAAGCACCGTCGAACCATCCGTTTCACCGCATTTTTGTGTGCTTTTGCTGGAGTTCCCCGCGTTATTGGAGTTTTCAAGAGACCAGCTTCACCTTTGATGCTAACGAGCTTATTTGACAATCCAAAGTCAATTCCACTTTCAAAAAAGTTGCTCATTGGATGCGTTCACCTGAATATTAATTTATTTCATATTTATTTACTCACATTTACATGGTGTACAGCTTTTTGCTGCATACTTTGCTACATACCATTAGTTCGAGCTCTGAGGTATTTAATGATCGAGTATTTAATTTTTTCTTTAATAATAGTTTTGGTATATGGGGTTTGCAATGTTGTTCAATCAATTTTCATCCCATTACAGGTACACTGTACCAAAATTTGGATCCGACTCTTCTCGGACATCATTTGAACCAGCAGAAGTCCGGCGGCGGTATAATGAATTGGTAGTGACGCTCAACGGTTTCAACCAAATATCCTCAGGATGGCTGAGCATGCTGGAAATTATACTGATTGTCGGCAGCGTTCTCAACGCGTTTCAGGGAGCAGTTTTTGGATTGCCGTGGAGTTTCGTTGTGGCCGTGCTGGCAACGGATATGACCGTCAGTTTGTTCAAGTGCTTCGGTCAAGTTCACGAAGAATCCTTGGGGTCCCTGCAGTCTTGGACGAAATACTATGATGGGCCTGAATGGTTCCACAAGTACCGAAGGGCCTGTCGCCCGCTGAAAGTTCGGCTTGGAAGTTTGTGCTTCATCGATCGCTCGTTGGCTCTCACCATTTTGAGCATCGTGACTTACAACTCGGCTAATTTAATACTTACTTTCAAATCCGATTAAATAATCCAAATTGTATTATTTATTTTTGAATTGTTTACAACCGATTAAAATGATTAAGTAAATTGTTTTACCTAAATTAAATTGGATGTAAAAATTAGATGATAAAAATAGCAATATTTACAATTATGTATCTATATTGGTTTCTGCTGGAACATTTTACACTAACTAACGAAATATGATCTAAATATTCAATAAAAGATAATTAATTAAAACACAAGCGCACTTAAAATTTCTAATGGCGTAATCTCCTCATAAAAAGTATAAAAAGCATCCACTCCTTACAAGTGGTTTCAGATTATTTATTCACTCAGGCAACCATGAGGGTATATTTTTCATCAAAGATATTGCCTAATAATGCGTTACTAAATACTACGTCCATTGACATTTCTTTTAATAAATAGTACCATTGTACTTAAATATTCTTTTTCTGGTATATATATTCTTCTGAAATGTTTTGTACAAAAAAAAATCCTTTTTCCATGATTTAATTGTTATACGTGGATAATTAGTAACAAAAATTAACAATTTTTTATTTCGCAAGCTTTCGAACTACAACTGAGTTCATCGTCAGGCTAATGCAGAAAACAAAATCCATCAAAGTTACAACACTAATCATATTGCAACGACACATATGCGGTAGAAACTGGTGGAATATTTTCCATTCCAAAGCAGTGAGATCCTGCTTGGCGTATAAATTTACTGAAAATTAAAAAAAAAAATTTAATGAAACTTGAAAATATGTTCAGGCACATCATACTGATGACTCTGTAAACACATCGGCCATGCTTTTAAACATCAGTTTTGTATCGAATATTTGTGAAATATTTTGTACTTTGTAGTACCGTAGTAATTCTTCATTGCTTTTTAGCAACTGTTTAGATAGTTATATTTGTCTCTTCAACTTCAACGATGAACCTATAAAGACTTCATACTTTGTTATGTCATATAACCCGCACCCGCAATAATAATAATAATAATCACACGAATATGTGTCACATCCAGACATCCACGAACGTCTTTGTTGTTGCGCCTGAAAACACTCAATGATATGAGGCAAGAAATCGGCTCGAATCGATAGTTTTGAATTATTGATGCAAATTCCATTTCCATTTGTCCTCCTTGTGGTAATAAGTTATCGATAACGAAGACTTTTACATACAACAAGTACCGCAGGCCGGATGTTTGGATTTGGAACTGTTTAGTATTAGTTTGCATTTTGCATGATTCGGTTCGGGTTTTTGCGTAACGGTATACTTCAGCATTCCTCGGAAGGGCAGCGCAATAACTGGGACATTTGAGTATTAAAATTCCCCTTTCTGTTTTGCTAATTTAAGGAAAAGTGTTTGCGGTTGCATTGAAAACTTGAGATTGTAAAATTGTAAACTTCATTTATTCGTAAAAAATTTCACTTTTCTTATAAATTACTACATATAGTATGTACAATAGATAGAAAAAGTGAAATTTTATATTATTTTTTAAAATTAATTTCCGTTAATTTAAAAAAAATTATTGAACAAAAATAATCGCACGAATATCGTTATGCCCTATATCATTTTCTTTGCCCCGGAATAAATTTATTATTTACAGGTATGGTGCGGTAAACACAGACAGTTAAATAAATATTTGCTTTACCACATCATTATGTTCTTATCAAAATCATAGCTTCTGCTATTTAATAGACGATTATCCATAACTGCTTGTGGTTTATTTATCAGTATTAACCTAATACGGGAGATTCAACAGAATTACAGATTTAACATATTGCTCTATAGCAATGAGTAAATATCAGAATTATTTTTGCGTATAGCATTGCTCTGTCCGAGTCAATGTACATTTAATATATGCGATTTATCTCTTCTGTTGATTAAATAAATGAACGATAATAAATTTTGCAGTCTTCATCAATATATCGTGTGTATTCATAAATAATAAAATAATGTGCCTAGGATACACACATTGGATTACATTTTTTCACAGATATTATGAGTTTATATAGATATGTATGAAGGCAAATGGGAGATGAATAAAACACTAATATATCTAATTTAATTTCCGTTCTTTTTAATTTCTGACAGTAGATTAATTAACATCTCAAGACATGCTCTCCCGACTCCGCATCATCTCATTACTGGTACTCTTCATTGCTTGGTATTTGACATCTTTTATACCGACTCCCGGGAGAAGAATTGGGACAAAGTCTGGGGAAGTTGAAGGAATAATTTCGAAGTCGCGGGATGGACGGGAATTCTACGAGTGGCTGGGGATTCCTTATGCTCAGCCGCCTGTCGGCGAGCGGAGATTTGCAGTTACTAAATTATCCATCCATTATTTTCTTAACATTACATTAAAAATAAAAACCCAAAACATTTATTTTGTATTAATCTTTGTATTGTTTTGTATTAATTTGTGTATTAATGTTTTGTATTAATGTTTTGTATTAATGTTTTGTATTAATGTTTTGTATTAATTTTTGTATTAATTTTTGTATTAATTTTGGTATTAATGTTTTGTATTATTTTTGTATTAACGTTTTGTATTATTTTTGTATTAATGTTTGTACTATTTTTTGTATTAATTTTTGTATTAATGTTTTTACTATTTTTTGTATTAATGTTTGTACTATTTTTGTATTAATTTTGCATTTAATAAATTGTAATAATTTCAGAGTCCGGAACCCTTTGAATACTGGGAGGGTGTTTTAGATGCCAGATCGTACAACTCGCCATGTGCTTCAATGCATTACATCGTGACATATATTACTGGTTCCGAAGTAATATTCTAACAAAAATTAATAATGTTGTGCCTATGTTTGTAAATTTGTTATTTACCCGGTTTTTAATTTTTAAATTCGTTAAAGAAATAATGGTGAAAATTACCTAATAATTGCAATTTCCAATTAATAAATGTTTAGAAAATTACCATTATAAGTATACTTAATACTTTTTATTTGTTTCGTTCAGGACTGTCTCTATTTGAATATACACGCTCCTAAGGTATGTAATTACTTCGTTGTCTCAAAAGTAATTGCTTGAAACAATGTTCTTCTAAAGCATATGTGTACAGTCTTTTATTATTTAATAGCTGAAAAGAGAACCGGGTAAAAGAGGCAGGCCATTATTACCCGTCATGATTTACATTCACGGCGGGGCTTTCATGCGCGGCGGTGCGAATCTTTACCGGCCTGATTACTTCATGGATGAAGATGTTGTCCTTGTGACGATGAATTACAGACTGGGAATACTAGGTAATAGAGGTAGATTGCTGTCTGATTAAATATCAGCAGAAACGTAGCTGTATTTTTATGTATTTAATTAATACCAGAATATTTTGTATTATTTAATTTTTACCAATTATTATTGTTATATTTACATATTTTTTGCAGGATTTTTAAGTACCGGAGATGACATAATTCGGGGAAACATGGGTCTAAAGGATCAAGCATTAGCAATTAGGTGGATTCAAAATAATATTCGAGCCTTCGGTGGAGATCCGAATCGAATCACTATATTCGGTGAATCTGCTGGGTTAGTAGTACTTCATCATATATTTAGTTACTGTGCAATCACCTGAGCACTAAAAGTTGTATTTGTTAATCATTTATTTATTGATAATATTTCCTAATAATTGTGATCCCCAATTAATTTTTGTTCCTGTTAGCGCTGCAAGCGTCCATTACCACATGCTCTCCTGGCAAACCATAGGGATGTTCGAAAAAGCAGCTTTGCTCAGCGGTGCTGCAGGAAGTCCCTGGAGTTTCATTTCTACTGAAAGAGCAGCAGCTAAATCTCAAAGTATTGCAAAATCACTAGGATGCCCTTTTCAAGATAATCTAGACGTAGCTGATTGCCTTAAGAATAAACCCGTAGATGAATTACTGGAAGCAGTTCGGGAAGATGCGGTAATTTTCATTAATTATAGTGTTGTAAAGAAGGTATAAATAATATAGAAAATGAATATTATAAATAAATTTAAAAAATTAACTATATTTTTTACAGCAAAACATTTTCCTATTCTTACCTCATTTAAAAGGGGAAATATTTGCACCGACCGTTGAAGCTTTCAATGACGAAGAAGCCTTCTTAACACAACATCCTTATAAGATTTTAGAAAAAGGGAAATTTCAGAAGGTTCCTATGCTTGCGGGTGTGATGGCAGATGAAGGGCTAGCAAGCACTTTTTGTAATTATGCAAAAAATAATATGTGCAAAAATTATTCCAAATTATTGAAAATATTTATTTTAAATATTATTTATTTTCATTAGTTTTTTTAATTATTTTTTTTATTTTTCAGCCTTCTTTACCAATGAAGATAACATGGAGATTTTCGAGTTCAACTGGACAGAGAGTATTGAGCGAGTGTGTTTGCACTCCAGTAGAACGGCAGCGGATGATATTTTAGCGGAGAGATTAAAAAAGTATTATTTCTTTCAACGTCAAAAGGAACTTTCATACGGAGAGAAATTGCCAAAGTACATTGAGATGTTCTCAGACTGCCTCTTTAATCTGCATGTTTCACGGGCTGCAGAATTTCAAAAGAAGTTTGCCAATGTGTATCTCTTTCATTTCAATATCCACGGTGGACCCTCAATGACTAACTTACTGATGCATCTTGGTTCTACCTTTCATTATTACTTGGACCTTGCTATTTACTTCGTAAAAAGCTTCCTGATGACGAGAATTTTGGGGATTTCGCCTACTGATTATGGTATGAAAAAGATAAACAAAATAATATAAATAAACAGTAATAATAATACAGAAAATATAATAATATAATTTATTTAATCTTAATAAATGCTGTTAAAATATCGACATTAATATAAAGAATATCGTTTTTTGTTTATGTTGTGAAAGGTGTCAGTCACGGAGACGATCTCCCTTATCTATTCCCAATAGATCTCATCCCAAAGATACACAGCGGACATTCCCATTACAAACATTCCAAGCGCTGGGTGAAATTCCTTGTTGACTTTGCTTCTGCAAATGACACGTAATTACCATTATTTGTTTACATAAAATAAAATGAATTGCTCATTCTTCAATATAAGCGTTCTTCCGGTTTAGCCATAATTATATCTCTAATATATATGTTATATGTACATATATTTTGAATTTATGGTTGCTATCATAAATAAAGTCTGTATATTATATTTTTTTATTCAGTCATATATGATAAAAACTTTTCTAATCCAATAAATTCTGGAAAAATAGGTCTACATTAAAATTTGGGAAAATGAAACTATCTCCAACATCACCGACCGCAGGTTTGACCTACTTGGACGTGAATCTCAATAAACCAGCACTTGCTCCAGCGCCGTTTCAAGTTCGTCTGGATTTTCTAAAATCTATCGGATTTCGATGATGAATTAAAAATTAAATGTATAAGGTCGACAAAGTTTCTGTTATTGTTAACTAAAACATCTTTTCATTTAACATTTGTATATATAGGTAGTTATGTATGATTATAGTTTATGACCGTCTGCTATTGTCAATTGTCTCATCACTATTATTCAATAAAATTTATAACCTTGTTGTTGAATCTTGAAAATTGAAGAAATGGAAGATAATCATCTTTTGAATTAAATAAGCAACGATTAAACAATCAGTAATAAATTACATATGAAAATAATTATGAATCAATAAAATAAAGGTTAATACATAAATGAATAATTCATAATTAATAAAATAAAGGTTAATACATAAATGAATAATTAATAATAAATAAAGAAAGAATACTACATAAATGAATAATTAATAATAAATAATTAATAATAATAATAAATAAATAATAACAAAATAAATGCAAATTGGAATATTTTTTATCATAAAAACGTGATATAAAATCCAGGTATCACTTAGGGTAGCCGAAAAAATATTTGTATCGCTGCCAAAACCTAAATCCAGCACCGAAAGTAGCCCATCATATCTGGAATAAACACGTTGCAATAACCTTGCCCAGCACTTTAGACATGCTTGGCTTTCGCGGTAAGACTTGAACTTCAGTAGACAACTTGATCAACGATGGCCACGTCAGCGAGCCGGAAAATTTTTATTTTTTCAATTTTCGTAATTTTCCTTGCCCAGTGGGCAACTTTGGGAAATGCGTCGAAAAGGAAAGAGGTGAGTAATTCCAATTTCTAAAATAATTCTAAATTTCAAAAATTAAAACCCAAAATAGAATTTGGTTTCATTCCCGTCCCGGCATCATTCCTAGTGTCAATGCAAAGCAAATACTCCCATAAGGCCAGCATTGCAATATTGCATGCTGTTATTTGCATGCTCTCGGATTTGTTGGAAGTGTCAGCCTTTGCGTGTGTGACATTTCCTGTTGTAAAATTTATTGATTTATGGGAATGTAATAAATTGTATTCGACAAATTTTATATTTCTAAATTCCAAGTTGTGGGAAATGTGGGAGAAGCGTCGGCATCCAAAAGTCAAAATAAAATGTCGGCATCATGAAAACAAATTGAAAACAAAAAATATAGAATAATAAATAATACTTTCTGAATTTATTTGTATACACGAAATATTAAAGTTTTGGTAAATGGTCGTTTTTGGCAATTTACAGGCCAGCACACTCAGTTTGGCGGACCGAGTCCAGCAACTAACGGATTTGAGCAACAAGCGCCCTGTAATCCGGATGAATGTAGCGAAATTCAATGAATATGTGAAAGGGACGCCAAGGAATTATTCCGTAATTGCTATGTTCACTGCTCTGTCCCCCCAGAGGGGATGCTCAATCTGTGGAGCTGCTAACGAAGAGTTTACAATCGTTGCCAATTCATTCCGCTTCAATTCCCAAGTCTTTTCCAATAAATTATTCTTCGCCCTGGTGGATTTTGATGAAGCTGGAAGCATTTTCCAATCCATGAAACTCTACACCGCCCCCGTTTTCATCCATTTCCCAGCAAAGGGAAAGCCACAGTCTCACGATAAGATGGATATTCAGAGATTTGGAGTTGAAGCTGAAGCTGTGGCGAGATGGATTGCTGAACGGACGGATGTGCAAGTAGGTTTAATTTCTTTGTAATTGCATTAGCAATGTTATTTTTATTTATTAAAAAATTGCAAGTTTAGCTGCTTAATGTAATTGTTAATTAGCCTGAAGAATTTGAATTTTTTATCATTTCAATAGTTGATTTATTGATTATATAATTTGTTTTTCATTTCAGATTCGTGTTTTCCGGCCTCCTAACTATTCCGGAACCATGGCTTTGATCATTGTTTCCATTGTTGTTGGTGGATTGCTGTATTTGAAAAGAAACAACTTGGAGTTCTTGTACAATCGTCATGCTTGGGGACTTGCTTCTTTGGTAAAATGGCATAAATTATAAAAACATAATTTCATATCCCAGGATCTTCTGAATTAATTCCGAATGTAAGTGAATTATATAAATAATTGTAAAATAAAATGTATGCTTTTATTTTAGTTCATTGTCTTCTGCATGACCTCCGGTCAAATGTGGAACCAAATCCGAGGACCTCCAGTGGTTCAGAGAACCCAAAATGGAATTTCATATATTCATCGTTCCTCGCAGGGGCAGTTGGTCGTTGAAACTTACATAGTATTTCTGCTCAGTAAGTTCTTTACTACCGTAGTTTTTAACACTAAACAGTTATTACTTTTGGTTAAAAATTATTGCTTAAACAATAATTATAAAATGTAAATAACTATTCTCTCTTTTGCAGGTGCTTCTATCACATTAGGAATGATTCTTGTCATCGAAGCTGGTAAAGGTAAAGCAGACATACGAAAGAGACGAGTCATGTTAGTAGCAGGCTTGGGGATGTTTGCCCTTTTCTTTGGAATGATCCTGTCTATCTTCAAGTCTAAAGCCCATGGCTATCCTTACAGTTTCATCATGAGTTAATTACTATAGTAATCATAGTGTCAGACACCAGAATTTCGTTTCAAAATCCTTTATTATGCTTTTTTGTTTAAATGTATGTGATACGACTTTGTAAAAGAATATTATTACATCTTGCAAACAATGTTCTCTTTGATGACGAAGTTTTCAACAAGATTATTGAATTGATAAATTATTATTTAAAGACTTGTGGATTCGAATAATTATTTAGTACTTAGCACTTTTGGGGGGTCCTAAATTGTATAGTCACTTGATCAATAATGAATAAGTTGAATAGATTTAGGTGCTAATTTTTTGGTGAAATTAAATTATTATTATTGGATAGGCAACTATTCATTCATTGTTGTTGTTTACATGTTACCCGGTTTTCAAAAGTAGACATATGTATTTGCTAATGGTTATTATGCTCTTGGTTATGTAGCATATGATTTGTTATGAAACAATAATAATTCCATTTATATCCGTTTATATTAAGTTTGGAAAATGTAGTATCATTACATGTAAGTTTATTATACAATTTTCGCCTGTTCCCATTGAGTTGCACACTTGCATGTGTTTTCACTTTCGTTACACTACTGTTCAAAAAGCTTACGTTTGCAAAATTGTGCACCTCACAAATTGATCAATAATTTAATGGGAAATGAAATAAAAACAGTGAATTGACCTTGTAATATTGTTGCATTTTTACTTGATTCATATATGTATGACAGAGTATGTAAAGACGGATTATTTCATGGATTTACACGTGCCAATGAATGTCGACTGGTTGACTTGATGGGCTAAGGCAAATGCCAATATAAAAAAGATTTTATTGAAGACAAACAGTTTCATGTACTTCGATAGCCCGCTCATAAAAAACAAATGATAACAACAGTAAAGTATCACATACTTCAATAGTATACAAAATTAAAAAAATATGTTACAAAAATAATTAGTCATAAAATATCAACGTCAGATAGTCCAAACAGCGAAATTACTCCGAGCGCTCCTAACACTCCGCATCTCTCATGGCATCTTCCATCTTCTCACATATCGCAGTGACGAGATCCACCGACTTTTCGCCTTCTTTTTCCATCTCCAGGTTCACCATCCACGGCTCGCCACACTAATGATCAAGATCAATAAATAATTATACACATCATACACGGGGTAATAATAATTTATTATTTACACCTTAACATCCATTAAAATTTAAAAAAATATTGATGCACAAAACGTTGTAATTTGTAATAACACAAATGCAAAAATAAGAGTTGATCATTCATTCACCTTGCGAACATTTTTCCAATTATACTCAATTTTTAGCATGTTAGTCAGGCCAAGTTTCTGGATCTCTTCCATTCCCACCATCAACAATTTCGACAAGATATTCCCCACGTTCAATTCTTTTTGAACATCTTGATCCTCCAGCCACTCTTGCACATACATGTATCGATAAGGGAGATTCAAGGAGCATCGGATCGGCTGGACCGGAAACCGAAGGAACCGTTGGACCATCTCATAAATGTCCTCACGGGAGGATCGAATGACGTAGCCATAATCGAGGATTTCCACCTGAACAAAACCATGAAAGATACATTTTAGTTGTAATAGTTTTACTTTGTAATGCATAGTGCAAAATAAATAAATACAAAGTAAATAAATAACTAACATTCATAAAATAACAGTAAATTACATAATATGAATCAGTCTCTTCGATCGGACAAACGATGCAACCGCGATAAAACTCCCCTTTGTGCTTCACGATGACCAGGAGGTCATCTTCGATCATATCCGGATGTTTCGGTTGGTAAGGGCCCCAGAGACCAGTTGAGTTCCACAATGGAGAGTAGGGAGTAGAGGTTGAGTAGAATTTTCTAAAAATAAAATAATTATTTAATCATGATCATTTCTTAAATCATTGTTGATCTCGAATTTTATGCAAAATATAAATATAAAAACAAATTTTAATCATTACTGAATTTCTTGCTGGAAACCCTCCAACTCATTCCAATTCTCCGCCGGAACCACATCAAATTTTAGGATGGACTTGAAACTGGTAATGAAAGCATGACCTTCGTAGACACTTTCCCCGTCGCTAATCGTGTCATGAACATATTCCAGTGAGTTGCTTGGCACACTCCCGGTCACGGGGTCATGGGGCCTCAAGGGTGGTTGACCCTTCCTTGGTGCAGGTGGATCCCAAGGATAAGGGATGAAGCCTGGGGATTGGAAGAATAAACTTCCGTTGGAGTAGCGAGATCTCTTCATGATGACCTTGACCGAGACCTTACATGGATTTATGTAGTGATAATAATAAATGATAATTTAATGTAATTTCGGTTTTAATTTATTTATAAATTTAAATCAATGCAATTATCGTAATTTCATTGCTCTGAATATATTCTCTGTAAAAATACGGAACTCAAGATGATTCTGAATTCAGGAGAGGATTCTGATCTTCTGAGAGGTGATGACCTCAAACCTACAGAAGCGTTGGAATTGTACTGCGTCGTGACGATTTCTATTATTTAATTTTGATTCTGGAATTATTCAAATAATATTAAAAATACATTGTCAATGGGTCGTTCAATCAAAACGAGTGCAGAATTCATTTGCATTGTTGGTCGCGCGTTGGCACATTTGTAATTGGAGGGAGGCCCAGAATTTGCATTGTTTTCCATCAAGGTTTTTTGCATGTTTGTATTTTCGTCAGCTGGTTTTTGCGCGATGCGTTGAATGCGTTCCTGAATTCCTAATTTATTTTATTAAAAAATCGATGGCTCATCGCATTCGCAAACCCATTTAAAGAATCTCAAAATAAGACAAAACGTTTAATCATGCTGGTTACATTGTTACATACATAGGTAAATAATATGTTACATTGAAAATCAACAATATAAATTATATTTCACTTTAATTTAAATGTTATTTAATATCATGTTTTTGCGAGACTCAAAAGCATCTCAGAGTAGATGAAATTGTATATCTTATTTTTCAGTTCTCACTTTCATTATCTCAATCTGCTCAATAAAATCTGGCAGATGGAAGTAAAAGATGTTAATAGGATAAGTGCGTATAGAAATGTCAAAGGTAATAATTAATAATTAAATATTTTTTTTAAATATTAGGTTTATTTACTCGTAATTTTTTAAATTAATAATGAAAATATATTAATTTTAATTTTAAAATGGTTACGTGATTGGGTAAGTGAAATCCGTAATGATAAATGAAAATATAATAAAAGAGATACCACATCTGTATACAATGACATGAGGCATTACGCATTACCCTTAATAAATCCTTAATCATCATCATTACGTTAAATTGAAAAGGGGGTAGAAAAAAAGTAGTTCAACAATCATATTCTTCGACTGCCCCAAAAATGACTTCCACACACATGGGCAATCCCGTATAGAGAATGCGAATGAATGGAATGAACTCAAAAATTAAAGGTGCATTGACATTAGTATTATTAATGAAGTACATGTACATAAATAACTTGACATGTTGTTGACGCATTGACATTACATAGTTGACAGTAATTATTTATTTATTTACCTAAATTAGGTGTTCGTAGCAAGTTAACACCATAACAAGGGTACGGGTCGCGGTTAAGAAAGGTTGGATTTTTTAATGTTTTTAACATGGGTTTTTAATATAATACACAGGTATTTGGGTAAAGTGAACACTATTGTGATAAATATGTAAGCCATGAGATTTATTTTTATAAAAATTTGTGTATCAAGTGTCAGCTTCATAATATAAAGTAACGATGAACAAATATGTACAAATATATGTCAATTTGTCACTTGCTACACAAATACAGTTATATACATATGTTAAGTGTTAAGCCTTTCTTTAAGCAAAAGTCTTCAATTGATTATATATATGCACATTTGTCATTTGTTATTCACTCATACAATACAAAAATATATATGAACACGTACATTTGTCTTATTACAACAACAAACATGCATGTCGACGGTGAAGATGCAAAATGGGCTATCGCCATGTGAACCTAAATACAAGATGAGATATATCCACCACCGAAACAATTCAGTGCAAAGATGGGATATCCTGCTGTTTAAATTGCATTAAAAACTGAAAACGGACAGAGCTTGTATTTAAAAAAATATGTTTGTAAATTGTAGTGGAGTTATCCTGCGCTTGAAATTATGGGGGATATCCCATTTTGCATGTCGGTTTAAATGGAGATAGCCCACCTGAAGATATGAATTGGTCATTTTAAAATTAAATGTAGAAAATTATAAGTGAGCTTAAAATGATTTAGTGCTGTATAGCATACCCGCGAACATTATCTTTTACATATGTAATTATGTATTTTATATTTACAGGATTTCTGTATTATCAATTATACACAGTAGTTTATTCATTATCCATGAAAAAGATGCCAAGAAAAAAGGTTATTGAGCCGTGGATGAAACAGCGTTTTACATGTAAATAATTACTAAATATACCTATATACTAATTTAATAATTACATATTCGGATACATGTCCGCTTATTGAGCATTTATACATTTTTCCTTTCGTAAACAAGTGCGATTGCTGACATTAAACTCATTTGGGTTCCATCCAGGAGAAACCGTAAGTTAAGTAAGGAAATGACGGCCGCGAAGGACAGTCAGTGTAACAATAATTTTAACATTAAGTAAATAAATGTTATAGTTAAAATAAACCTGCAAAAATGGGTCGCAAGTTGATGAAGCGGAATTCGTACGCGTGCTTAAATCCTAATATTCCTGGACTTGTTCGGACTGTCGGATCCAGTCAAGTAATTTAAATATTCCCGTTATTTTTAATTTAATAATAATTCATAAATGGAGTATGCAATAATTTAAGCTTGCTAATTTTAGTTGGTAAATTAAGATATTGTCGTTACGCATAATGGAATTTTCCTTACCCAAAAAACTTTGCTTTCCTTTTTAAAAATGCACAAAAATATTTCAATTTTTTATCCAATCTTATATTTAGGAAAGTTTTCTTTTTAGCAGCGCAAAAATTATTGTTATTTCATATTGTTATAGGCTACGGCCGGTCGATCAACATCGGGCATTTACCCAAGATTGAGGTTTGATAGTAATCTCAGTGGCGAGGTTCGTTTATTTAATTGTAAATTTCATTAAAAAGATTCAATTATTTACATTATTTATTATTATTATTTATTTATATTATTATTTTTGATTCTTCTTGTTTTTAATAATCAAATATTATTTTTTAAATTTCTGTAGCAGGAGTTTCATTCCGGAGAAGGTCGACACCTCCTCACAAGTTTTCACGAGGGCATTCACTTAAGTTCGGAAGATATCGTAACAGAATTAAAACAGAGTCTTGATATTGACGTTCACCGGATCCGACTGCAAGAACTCTACCGGCGTTTTAATACCAGTCCTGCCACAGTGAGCGCTTATGAGTTAAAATTACTACAGTCTCGTCCAAAAATTAAGAGCAAACTGTATCATATATGCGTAAATATAAAAATACCATGTAAAAAGCTAATTTAATGGTTTTGTGCGTGTAAAAAATATATTTTAGGGCTTGATGACAAGTCAAATCAAGAAGAACTTAAAAACCTATGGTGAAAATATCTTAAGACCACCTAGAGATGAACCGGCTGAATGGCGAATTTTTCTGCACCATCTTTTCGGAGGTTTTTCCTTTCTGCTCCTCATAGGTGCTGTACTTTGCTTTTCAGCGACTTGGGTGCAGTGGGGTAATGTAGAATGCGAGGATTATGTGAGTTTAAAAATATTCAGTATTATAAAATATTTACAAAATTATTTTAAATAATAATCTAACAAGTTTTATTTAAAATCCTTTTTGTCATACTTTGTATAGCTGTATGTCGGCCTCGTTCTCGCATTTGTCATTTTCCTCTCCGGAATTTGCACATATTACCAAGAAAAGAAGACTACTGGGATAATTGTAAGAATGAAGGAAAATGTTTCCATAAATTACAATTCCATAAATCTATTTAATTCATCCGAATTCTTATTCCACTTGGTAATATTATTGCCTGATTGGCCATACAGGATTCCTTCCAAAAATTGGTTCCGCAACTCGTCAACGTTCTCCGAAATGCTCAAACCGTTCATTTGGAGTTTACGGATCTCGTTGTGGGTGATATTGTCCAAGTTCATTGCGGAGATAAAATTCCTGCGGATATTCGGTTAATCGAGTGCCATGGGTTGAAAGTAATTTTGATGAATAAGCGTGAAGCAAATTAAATAATTAAAATTGAAATCAAGGTATTTCATTATTAGTTATTATTAAATTGGGCCTATTTAATTAAGGTCGAGAACTCCGTTCTGACCGGAGACACCGAAATTCAAAGTCGGTGCTTGGAATGCACAAATGAGAATCCTTTGGAGACCAAAAATTTGCTGTATTATGGGACGGACGCAGTTGCAGGTATGTTTATATAATTGTGTAATTAATAAAATCGCCGTTAAAAGTCTTCTAGATTCCCATGAATTAAAATACATATTAAATAATTATTATAGTTTCTTAAATATTACATTAACTAATTTATTTTGATAAAAATTCTAACAATATCAAACAATTGTTTTTGAATTAAATGACATTAATTTTTGTCGAATTTAATTCTTCAGGTCACGGTAAAGGCATCGTCGTCAACGTGGGCGAGCGAACCTTGATGGGTCGAATAGCGGAATCAGCGTCAAAGTTGGAAAATAAAGAAATTCCGATAGCAAAGGAAGTGGAAGATTTTGTCCACATAATTTCCACCGTCGCAATCGTCTTTGGCGTCACATTTTTCATCTTGTCCTTCGCTTTAGGGAATTCTTGGTTCGAATCCATCATGTTTCTAATTGGAATCATCGTTGCAAATGTCCCCGAAGGTCTTCTGGCGACGGTAACAGTCTGTTTGGCTTTGACAGCCAAAAGTCTCGTGAAAACGAATTGCTTGGTGAAGCATTTGGAAGCGGTTGAGACTTTAGGATTTACGTCGTGCATTTGTGTTGACAAAACAGGGATTCTAACACAAAATCAAATGACAGTGTCGCATTTGTGGTTTAATAATCACGAGAAGGATTTGCAACCGCTGGACTACCTTTCGGTTCGGTGGATGAACTGCAAGCAGATTGATGCCAATGATCGAACATTCGCAGCGTTATCCCGGGCTGCGGGATTGTGCAGCAAGGCAAAATTTCGACCGGATCAGTACGGAGTTCCTATTGCTTCTAGGTTTGTGTATTATTTATTTGTTTAATTATTATTATGCATTGTATTTATTTAAGTTTTCAGTATTTACTTATTTAATTATTTATATGTTTGATTTTTTCACATTTATTTGCTATTATTTAATATTCTTTCTAAAAGTGTGATTTATTAATAAATTTTAATTGAAATTATTCAGGGAGGTCATTGGCAGCATCACCGAAGCGGGCATTCTCCGATGTATTCAGCCGTTCCTCGGGAATATTTCATTTTTCTGCAAGAAATATTCTCTTGTAGGCGAAATTCCATTTAATCCTTCGACGCGCATCCATTGTACAATCCATACGATGGCATCGGACTCATCTAGATATCTCTTTGTAATGAAGGTCCGTTACGTTCTTAACCATCCAAAACATATTTTTAATTTACACAATAATTTGAAGATACATTTATTTAAGATTCTTGATCTATAATAATTCGGTTTTTTGTATGCATTATTTTAAATAGTAATATCTGTATGTTAACCAAAAGAATTGTAACATAATTTTTTATTATCAATGATTTTTACAGGGTGCTCCTGAAAATGTTCTGGAGTATTGTCACTCAATTCTAATTGCAAATAAGGAAGTTAATTTAACTCAGTACTGGTATGATAAAGTTGAAGATCAAGTTGCAAAGTTTGGTGCGCTGGGGGAAAGAGTGATTGGTAAGTTCTAATTTAATTTTGAAACTTTTTTAGTTTTTATCACTATTGAATTACTTAAAAAAATATATTTTTGTATTTTATAATTTGTATGTAAAGCATTCTGTGACTGCATCCTTCCCCGCAAAGAATGCAAGCTCGACGCAGAGAACCCGGAATTTCTGGAAGGGAAACGTTTCAGATTTCTTGGACTCATTTCCTTACTGAATCCAATCAAGGCGGGAGTTCCTTCGGCGGTGGAAAAATGTCTTTCAGCGGGGATAAAAATAATTCTCATTACTGGCGATCATCCCGCTATGGCCAAAACTGTTGCTAGAGCTGTTGGAATTTTGTCTGAAGGTACCGTTGTAATTTGTTTTTAATTTAAATTTACTTACTCTAATATTTAGTATTATTATTAAATTTTAATGTACCAAAATATATAGCTTCATAGAGGTAGTAAATATTTGTTAATAATTTGAAATTGCTTAAATACTTTAAATAATTAACAGATACAGTAACTTTAGACGAAGCCCTGGCTTCCGTGAAAGAAACGGAATGTGGTAAAAAGGTTCCAACATCTGTGAAGGCTATAGTAATACATGGGGATGAGCTACAAGACATGGATAGTGTTGAGATCGATGAAGTTTTAAGGTTAAATTTTATTTAATTAGTTAAATATTAATTAGTAATTACAATGAATTAATTAGTTAAAAGAAGCCTGCGAGCAATTAAATGTTTATTAAATTATGTAAAATCACCCATTTTATATTTAATTTTCAATATTTATCATTTATAGAGACTACACGCAAGTAATATTCGCCCGAACAACGCCCCAGCAGAAATTGCAAATAGTGGAAGCAGCACAGCGTCAAGGTTGGATAACTGCGGTCACTGGAGATGGAGTGACGGATTCCCCAGCATTAAAAAAGGCGGATATTGGCGTTGCCATGGGAATTGGAGGCTCAGGAGTTGCCAAGGATGCTGCGGATGTCATATTGCTGGACAATAACTTTTCCAGTTTGGTCACGGGCATAGAAGAAGGACGACTCATATTTGATAACTTGAAAAAATGTGTGTTCTACACTCTGACGGACAATGTCGCGGAATTGATTCATTTCTTTGTCTTTTTATTGACGAAAATCCCGTTACCATTGGGAACTATCAGTATTTTGTGTCTGGACTTGGGAACGGACATCGTTCCATCTGTGTCGTTGGCATATGTCAAGAGCGAGACTGATGTGATGAGACGACCGCCAAGGGATGTTCATGAGAAGCTGGTTACTCCTCCGTGAGAACAATATTAATTAATAATAACTTAAAATAATAATAAATAAATTATAAATAAATAATCATTAATTAATAATAATAAAAAATAATAAATAAATAAAATAATCATTAATTAATAATAATAAAAAATAATAAATAAATAAAATAATCATTAAATAATAATAATAACAAATAATAAATAAATGATCATAAATAAATAAATTATAATGAGTATAAATTATTTTTGAAATTTTAATAGATTATTATTCTACGCGTATGGATATATCGGCATCATAGAATCCTTCGCTGGCTTCTTTTCCTACTTGGTTATCATGATAGAAAATGGGTGGCTGCCGGACAGATTGTTTGGCATCGGAGATGAATGGAATTCTGAAGCTATCAATGATCTGGAGGATTCTTTTGGACAGGAATGGGTGAGTTCGTAGGCACTCCGGCACTTGTGCATTTCATTAACTAATTTTAATAATGAAGTAATATAATGCACATTATTAAATTACTTTTAATATAATTAAAATTGTGAATGTTTAGTGCAATCTGTTATATTTTTTAGACATATGCGCAACGGAAAAAACTGGAAATAACTTGTTCGACTGCCTATTTTGTTGCTATTGTGGTAGGAGTATTATTTATTTTTGCTTTTACATTTTAAATGCAGATTTTGAAATCCGGCTTTACATCTTTTATTTTTACTTTTTAGGTCACCCAATGGAGCACATTAATTATATGTAAGACCTCCAGCTTGTCTATCTTTGACAAACGCATAAGGTAAAATAAGCAAGTATGCATAAGTACATACTTGTTATATAAATACGTTTTAGATTTACCTTTTATAGAGAACAAAATCTTGACTATGTATATTAAACTTTATTTATTGTTTTGCTTTTACAGGAAAGGTGTCTTGAACTTTGCGTTGCTCTTTGAAACTCTCGTGGCTGTATTTTTGATTTACACTCCAGGAGTATCATTTGTACTTGATTTGACACCGCTGAAGTAAGATCGAACGTCATATCTATGCAATATGTGAAATAAAATTTCAAAGAGTTAAATGTTTGAGTAATCAATGACTATACAGTAATGACTTTTTAATCTTCATAATATATTAACTGTCATATATGTATTTTGATGTTTCAGATTGATCTGGTGGCTTCCTGCCCTTCCCTTTTCCCTGCTAATAATTTTCTGCGATGAGATCCGTCGGTACAACATTCGCCATAACCCCACGAGTTGGTTCGCTCAAGAATTTACTTTTTAAAACATATCAATGTTTCCTAATAATGTTGTTGTCAACGTTGATTCGATAAGAAAAGGACAGAGAAATTAAAGATGATACTTAATAATTATTGTATTGCTGACGATAGCAGCATAAAAATATATTTATTAATCAATCTGGTCATGCTATATTCCATATTTTGTTATAGACAGTATTATTTTTTGGTATGTAATAAAAAAGAAATGCAATAACTACTACCCTAACAACTTGTTACACTAATAGAAAAATTATTAGTAGTAAAATTATTTATCAATCTTAATTAATTAATTCTAGATCGGATTCGCTATTAAACTAAGGATACCGTCATCATCACAATTAATCACTATAATGTAAGTAGCTCTTTCAATTGTAAAGTAATAATGATCCACCTCTACAGAAGTCAATGTCGGACAGAAATTTTCTCCAAGGAGAAAATGAGCATTTTGCGATATCACCGCTGAAGGAAACGCCATGGACCTTGAACGGAAAGGTTGTTTGTTAAAATCCACTAATTCTTGGAATTTACAATCACCCGAAAGCTGATTGAGTCCTGGGCAGAATGACAAGGAAAAGAATGTACGACTTCGATCACAAATTTGAGGAGGCCGAAGACTTCGGTCATCAGCCAACACACAAGCGCCTTGAAGAGGGCCATTTTGAATATTGAAATTTGTGTGGAACCGCTGGGGAAAGATATTCCTGTAGAAGTCGTTAAATTTTGACTCGGGAGGATTGATGACAAACAAAGTCTCATTGTTCCTGCCATGTAAAGTCTGGTCCATCAACTGCTTACCCGCTTGACTGTACAATTTTCGAATACGCTGGACTTTTTCTATTGACAACTCTACACCTTCGAAAATCCTTGCATGCGAATCAAGAAAATCGTAACTCGCACCTTCTTTGAAGTTTTTAGATGATACAACGTTTTTAGTTAAGATACCGCCCGGGCCTATTTCTACTGCTGCCATTGTAAATTCTGTTCGAAGACTTTGGGCAACAAAGATGTATTCAGGGTTCTGAATGTCGTTACAATAATATTGCTCATGCGCGGCGTAGAATGCTGCAGTTGTTAGAAGCGATGAAAGAACGCGAACATTTTCGAAGATTCTCCGCGCAGTAGTTTTAATCCGACGACGTTCATTACAAGTTGTCGCATGAGGAATTGAGATGACAACATTACGGACATACTGACATCCGGTAGAGGACAGGACATCAGTTGACAGCTTTTTAAAAAATACATGTAAGACATTTTCGCTGGATAATTGTTGTTGGAACATTCTCGGCTTAAAAATTTCGTGGCGTGTTTTGTCCCCGATCGCATGAGCAATAAGAATGTGGTTGGGTTGGTTAGCAAACTTCGCTGCTTCTTCACCAATTAGAACACCATTTTCTAGGAAAGCTACTTCTGCGGTTGTGGTCAAAATGTTCTGAAATCCGCCTGATTTGGGACTGATCCATCCAACTGACACGATTCTTTTGTCTAAATAAATCCCAATGTCACAAATTTCTGATGGGGGCAAAAAAGTTGCCTCGGACTCCATGGTTTTTACTGGTTCCTGTGATTGATTTGTTTGAACAACTAGTGTGGGTGAATTACCAATCGAATTTGTCATTGAATTCTGGAGACTTGGATTTCGAGAATAATTATTTAAACTACGAGTAGTATTTTCATTACAACTGGTTGAGTTCTCAAGCAAATTAGCACCAGAATTTCCACACTCCTTTCCGGATGGGCAATTTGACCCACATATCACAGTATTGGTGGTATTAAAATACCCAGTTTGAAAATTTAACGTGGAAATCCAGTTATCCAGCTCTGTTGGTGAAATATAAATATTTTCCCCTGTATTTTTAAATGTCGGGTCTGTTTTGCATTCGCTAAGCATTTCTTGCAGCTTGTCTTCTAATTTCTGATTTAGTTCAGTCACCCACTCTTCATGCATCACCAAATTTTCCATTTTGATATTTTCTTCAAACTGTTTTAAAGCCTGCTGACGCATTTCATTGTGCTTGTCTTGTATTTCCGCATATGTTGCTTCACTAGGAATAAACTGCAACATGAGGTCATCGTAATGATTTTCCGCGTGCAATGTACACTGTTTTATCTGACTCATCACCTTTTCAATGGTGACTTCGTATTTTCGGAGCATGGTGGACATTTCGGAATCCAGTTTTGATTTAAGCTTTCCCATTGACGCATCCACAATGTTTGATGCTTCTGGAAACCCTAACAGTAATGACGCGGAGATTTCTTCGAAATCTTTTAACAACTGATTTTTTAAAACTTCATGATGCTCTTGAAGTTGCTTCACGGTGAAAGGCTGTTTGCTGTCTACAACTGATAACATTAGTTCTTTGTACTTCTTAACACTTTGTTCTGTTAGTTTGCCAAGAATCCTTTCTACTGGTGAATATTGGTCCTCGAGTTCCATTTTTTAGATGAATTGTTTCTGATTATTTATCGAAGAAATTACTAGGAAATCGAGAAAAACACACAAATTTATACAATATCTATTGGTTTTGCCGTAAATTGTCATGAATTTAACTATGACTTTTAGTTCAATCACTTAAAATTATAAATAGTAATGTATTTAATATTTTTTCGAACACTTTACGGAAATTATGCAACCCACAAAACAACCTGTAAACTTTATCCTTGCAATTTTCAACTATAAAGCAATAAGTCATCATTTGTACATGTTTATATACTTTTTAGCAATGACTCACCGATTGAATCGTATGTTATTTTATAGATAACAAGCTACAGTATAACGATTCTTTCCAAATAAATTACGACGACTGAACAGTAAATTTCACCGTAATCTACGTCGTATAATGTACACACACGTATACGCCGTGATTACTAAATGAATAAACAGTCAACTATGTGAACATGTACGTAATGGTGTGATTCAACAGAATTTTCCAGACCATATAATGCAAGGACTTGTTGACTTGTTTAAATGAACACTCATTTGATCAAATAATGAAATGTAACTTCGTTGAGGACCTGGTCGGTTCCACACATAAGTCAATATGTCACAAATAATGACTAATCCTTGGAAATATTAAGTAATGGTATGACTGTACAATACGACAATTAGGCAATGCGTAAAACAATGCTTAAACATATATACTTATAATGTTTATATGTAATCTCCTAAGCTTGTAATCTTTTATCTCGGCGAACATTCGACTTGCCGATTTGTTTTGTGTAATGGTAACAGTATTAGCTATGTGATGGTAGTTATAAAAATAAATAACAACATTTGACATTGAAAATAATTTTGCTAAACGATAGTCGCAAGAGTAACTAATTGAATAAGGGGTAAAATTGAATATGCGCATATGTACATACATATTCCTACATAATATTGAGTTGAGTTAGAAAGTTAATGCATATTATGATTTTAATGAAACTACTTTAATTAATATTTTAATAATTAAATTATCTTCGGCATTTCTCTAATCTGGTCATATTCCAAGAAATCTGTGTTGGAAAGACGTATGGACTTTGTAAATACCGTTAATGTATACCCACCGCAAAATGCAAAATCACTTCATAATTTTTCAACTTTGTATTGTATATAAGTAGAAGTCGTTTTAGTCACAGAGAAATGAACGTTTCAGGTTTTTTATACTCATTTTCTAAATGTCAGTTATAAGGCAGGAGTTCATGCCACCGTAGAAAAATGTCCTTCTACCGGAATAAAAATTATTACAATTACTGGAGATAATCCCGCGACGACTAAAGCTGTTGCTGCTGATGAAATTTTGTCGTAGAGTACTGGTTATTTCTATGCTGAATTACATTTATGCACAGTGGAAAAAACATTAAATGATAACTTGATCGACTTGCTAATTTATTGCAATTGTGGCAACATTAGCATTTGTGGTTTTTGTAAGATACTGAAAAATCTCTGATTTACTGCACTTCTTGCTTGTGTACATATACATCTTCATTTTTACTTGTTCTAATTTGTATTTTACAAATATTTTGAGAAGTTATTTTTGTATCGAATTTTCCAGTATTTAAAATACTAAATCCAAGTTTTAAATGCAAGGCTTCTAGTTTGTTTATTTTTGACAAATGCTTAGGGTAAAATAAAAGACTTGTTTATATGTTTAATTACATACTTTCGTAGTTGTATGAATACATTTTAGAATTAATTTATAATATTAAAATCGTAATAAACTCCACCTTTTTGCTTCTAAAGGAAAAGAGTCTTGACCTTGATCTTGAAAAATGTCGTGGCTATAATTATTTTTATTTACATTTCAGGAGTGTCAGTTGTAGTTGACACCGCTTAAGTAAAGAATTCATGATATGCATATGTTTACGAATATCTTTCCGTACTTGCTCTACGGGTTGATTCGCTCAATAGCGTTCCTGTTAAAAAACACCAGTGTACATATGTATGCCAATATTTTCGACGTTGATTTAATATAATTATTTATTAATCATTTTTGTAATGCTTTATATTATATTTTTTATAGACAGTTGTATTTTTCTGTATTATAAAGTAGAAGAGTAGCAAGATCTGCTACTCTAATAACTATAGAATTGTAGGATTATTAGTACCCGCGTACGGAGCGTACTATATTCAATTATTAATTTTGCTTACAATTTTTCTATAAATATCCTCGCAAATTATTTCACTCCTGCTGATGAGCTTTCAAACTAAGGATACCATCATCATCACAATCAATCTCTACCTTAAATTTAGAGATTATTTCATGTGTAAAGTAATGATGATCAACCTCTACCGAAGTAGTTGCCGGACAGAAACTTTCTCGAAGATCAAAGTTAGCATATGGATCTATCAACATTAAGGGCAACTGGATCGATTTGGGACGGAAAGGTTGTTTGTTTAAGTCCACTAATTCCTGGATCTTGTAATCATTAGAAGGCTGATTGATTCCTGTGCAGAAAGACAAGGAGAAGAAAGTCCGACTTCGGTCGCAAATTTGAGGAGGTCTTACACTTCGGTCATCAGCCAGTAAGCAAGCACCATGAAGAGGGCCGTTTTGAATATTTAAATTTGTAGCGACTTGATGTGGAAAGATATGCTTGTAGAACCCATTAAATTGTGACTCGGGATTGTTGATTACAAGCAAAATCTCATTGTTTCTGCCATGTAAAGTCTGATCCAGCAACTGTTTACCCGCAAGATTGTACATTTTTCGAATACGTTGGGCTTTTTCTACTGACAACTCTTCACCATCAAAAATCCTTGCATGTGAATAAAGAAAATCGTAACTCCCACATTCTTTAAAGTTTCTAGATGATACAACGTTTTTAGTTACGATACCACCGGGGCCTATTTCTACAGCTGCCATGCTAAATTCCGATCGAAGACTTTGCGCGACAAAGATGTTTTTATAGATCTGAATGTCCTTAAAATAATACTGCTCATGCGCAGCGTAGAATGCTACAGTTGTTATGAGCGACGAAATTACACGAACATTTTTGAAGATTCCCTGAGCAGTAGTTTTAATCCGACGACGATTATTACAAGTTGTAGCGTAAGGAATTGAAATTACGGCGTTACGAACACACTGACATCCAGTAAAAGACAAGACATTGATTGACAATTGTTTAAAAAATATGTGCAATACAGCTTTGCTGCTTAATTGTTGTTGACCCAATCTTTCTTCAAAAACTTCGTGGCGTGTTTTGTCTCCGATCGCATCAGCAATAAAAATGTGGTTTGGTTTGTTAGCAAACTTTGCTGCTTCTTCTCCAATTAAAACACAATTTTCTTGAAACGCTATTTCTGCTGCTATGGTCATAATATTTTGAAATTCGCCAGTTTTTGGACTGATCCATCCAACTGACATGATTTTCTTGTCTAAATAAATCCCAATGTCACATGGGAATTCGGGCGGGGGCAGAAATCTTGTTTTTACTTTAGGCCTTAAGAATGTTTGTGACTCGTTTGTTTGAACAACTGAATTTGTGACTGAATTCTGAAGACTTGAAGTTTGTGAGTAATTACTTGAATTATTCGGTTCGTCCAGGATTTCTGGGCCACACTCTTCGTTTGATGGATCCCATATTTCGGGGCCACATTCTTCGTTTGATGGATCCCATATTTCGGGACCACACTCTTCATTTAATGGATCCAGGATTTCTGGGCCACGAGGAATTTCTTCCGAATTTGTCTTCCGAACTATTGATTCTTTGTAAATTAAGAGATTTATCGCTAGTATATCGCCAAACAATTATTTAATTTAAAAAATAACTACTTTAATAATTCCATCTTGTTGTATTTAGCAGCAGTATTTCTCGTCAGCTTTGAAATACGACAAAGTTTAATTTGGAATTATATGCCTCTGAAATAATGATTATCAGCAGCTATCTTTCCGGAGATAAACTCAGAGGCTGATTATTATTTACTTGCGTTAAATTCCAGGTGCATATATGATGTAGTGGGCAAATATAATTCCAAAAGGTACAGAACTATCGCGCAATTATGCATTGTACTTCACTAACTACTTTAGAAGCTTATTCGTTGTCAGTACTCGGTAATTAATAGCCACCTTTAATAAAAATACATTATGGGGTAAAAGGTGATACAAAGTAATGGAAGATGCTGAAAATTGGAACGATTCATTTTAATTTTTACAAATTCATTTCTTTCTTTTCAGTTGAATTAATTAGTGTCTTGTTTTTTGTTTGAGACGGACACGAATAATTTATTGTTTAAATGTACAATATACATACAAGAATGTTCATATCATTGTTTTCTTTGCGAACAAAATTAAATGTATTATTTACGGCTGGTTTTTCGCTCTGGTGGTTGTGTAAGTGATTGTTAAAAGAAATGCTTAAGAAGGTAAATCCCCGCAATTAAAAAATAATTACGAAATACGCGTAATTTTTATTTTTGTTCACAATTCAACCCCAATCTCGACCGGTTGAGCCTTTAAACTAAGGATGCCATCATCGTCACAATCAATCTCTATGTCAAATAAGGAGACTCTTTCATGCGTAAAGTAATGATGATCCACCTTTACAGAAATCAATGCCAGATTGTAAGTTTCTCGAAGAAGAAAGCTAGCATGAGGCGCTATCATTGCTGAGGGCAACGGAATCAATCTGGCATGGAAAGGCTGTTTGTTTAAGTCCACTATCTCTTGGAGTTTACAATCACCGGAAGGCTGTTGGAGTCCTGCGCAGAAAGACAAGGAGAAGAAAGTCCGACTTCGGTCGCAAATTTGAGGAGGTCTTATACTTCGGTTATCAGCCAATAAACAAGCGCCTTGAAGAGGGCCATTTTGAATATTGAAATGTGTGTGGAACCACTGGGGAAAGATATTCTTGTAGAAGCCATTAAATTGTGACTCGGGATCGTTGATTACAATCAAAGTCTCATTGTTCCTGCCATGTAAACTCTGGTCTATCAACTGCTTACCCGCTTGACTGTACATTTTCCAAATTCGTTGGGCTTTTTCTACAGTCAACTCCACACCATCGAAAATCCTTGCATGCGAATCAAGAAAATCGTAACTCGCACCTTCTTTGAAGTTTCTAGATGATACAACGTTTTTAGTAACGATACCACCGGGACCAATTTCTACAGCTGCCATGCTAAATTCTGATCGAAGACTTTGGGCAACAAAGATGCATTTAGGGTTCTGAATGTCCTTAAAATAATACAGCTCATGCGCAGCGTAGAATGCTGCAGTTGTTATGAGCGACGAAAGGACGCGCACATTTTCGTAGATTCCCTGCAAAGTAGCTTTAATCCGACGGCGTTCATTGCAAGTTGTCGCATAAGGAAGTGAGATGACAACATTACGGACATACTGACATCCGGTAGAGGACAGGACATCGGTTGATAGCTTGTAAAAAAACTTATGTAAAACAACTTCGCTGGACAAATTTTGCTGCGACGTTCGTAGGCAAATGTCGTGACGAGTTTTGTCTCCAATCACATCAGCAATAAAAATATGGTTTCGTTGATTGGAAAACTGTGCTGCTTCTCCACCGATTAGAACACAATTTTTCTGAAAAGCGATTTCTGCGGTTGTGGTCAGAATGTTCTGAAATCCGCCAGACTCGGGACTGATCCACCCAACTGACACGATTCTCTTGTCTAAATAAATCCCAATGTCACATGGAATTTCGTGGGTTGACAGAAAAGTTGTTTTGACTTCCATGGAGTTTATTGATGCCGGGTGTTCATCTGTTTCAACAACTGTGTTCTGTGAGTTCCAAATCGAATTTGTTATTGAATTTTGAAGACTTGAATTTCGGGAGTCAGTACTTTCACAAAAACTGGTTGAGCGTTCACGTAAATTAACACGAGAATTTCCAAAATCCTTTTCAGATGAACAATTTGATCTAACCATAGTATTGCTGTTACTACAATATCCAGTTTGGAAGTTTAACGTCGACATCCATTCATCCAGCTCTGCGGGGGAAATATAATAATGACTTTCTCCATTCTTTTTTAAATTCGTTTGACTTGAATTTTGGAAATCATTACTATGTGAACTATTGGCAGTATTTTCATTAACACTCGTGTCTATAGGTAAATTAGGGAAATCGTTTTCAGATGAAGCATTTGGCCCAATCACTTTACCGCAGCTATTAAAATGTCTAGTCTTTAAATTTAACGTCGATATCCATTGATCCAACTCTTCCGGTGAAATAAAATTAATTTCTGCTGCCGGTTTAATTTTTGGTTCCACTCTGCATTTGCTAAGCATCTCTTGCACTTTGGCCTCTAATTTTTGTTCCAATCTCATCTTCCACTCTTCATGCATCTCTAACTTTTCAATTTTGATATTTTCCTCAAACTGTTTCAAAGCCTTTTTACGCATTTCATCATGCTTGCCTTGTATTTCTGCAGAGCTTGCTTCACCAGGAATAAACTCCAACATGAGATCATTGTAATGTTTTTCCGCGTGCAGTGTACACTGTTTTATCTGACTCATCACCTTTTCCTCCATCACTTCATGTTGTCTAACCAGGGTTGGCATTTCAAAATCCAGTTTCAATTGCAGTTTTTCCATTGCAGTATTGAAAATATTTGAACCTCCTGGAAATCCTAGCAATAATGAAGAGCGGAATTGGTTGAAATCTGCTAACACACGGTTTTTGACAACTTCATGATGCTGTTCAGGTGGCTTGACGGTGCATGGCTGCTTGCTGCCCAGTACTGATAACATTATGTCTTTGTATTTCTTAACATTTTCTTCTATTAGTTGGTCAAGAATCCTTTCTAGGGGGGAAAATTTGTCCTCAAGTGCCATTTTGTCAGATGAATTTTATCCAGTTATTTTTCGAAGAAATTTTTATTAGAAACTCCTGCACACAAATTTTTACTACGCCGTAAATGGTCATGAAAATAGGTATGGCTTTTAGGCAGTTACACAAAATAAATGCACTTTTTGATTTCAGCCAAATCACTCACAATAAATGTAATGTTTATTTGAACGCTAGAGATTTTGCCACTCACAACAGCCTGCATGAACAATTTCATTGGTAGCAATGCCATCATTTGTAAAAGTTGATAATCTTTAAAAGTTGTATAGGTAATAACACAGCAATGACTCACCCGCATCGAAATAAATGTTTTGTAGATAACAAACTACAGATATTAACACTGACGATTCTTTCATAGGAAAGCAGGCTGAACAGTAAATTTACACGCAGATACCGTGTATTTTAAATTACATTCTTGGGTGGAGATGGAAAGTGGTCTATCTCCAGTGAATCTAAATTCATGATGAGATATCCACTATAACAATTCAGTGCAACATAAGATATCCCGTTTAAATTGCATTAAAAACTGAAAACGGAGGGAGCTTGTATTGAAAATTTCAACTTCAAGGCAAGTGTAAATTATAGTGGAGTTATCCCATACCGTGTACTTAAAATGATAGTGTATATGTCTTATTACTTTGCAGCTAGGTGCCCATGAGATAGCCCACTTTGCATCTCCACCAACGATATGTATACAAACGAAGTTAAAACTAAATAAACGATAAACTGCGTAAAAATAAATACCCGTAGTGTAGTGGAGATTCAGCTGAATTTTGTAGACCACGATCTCAGCATATGCAACGAATTGTTGACGCGTTTATTTTATTGTTAATTATTACAGATATAATTGCGATTGATGAAATGTAGATTTTTTGTGAACCCGATCTAATATGTCACATCTAATGACTCGTGTTGGGAAATATTAACTATTGATGTGATTATACATTATGACGATATTAGACAACGTAGGTAATGTAACACAATAATGCCTAAACAACTGCTAATCTGTAGTCGCATATAATCTTTTATCTTCATGAACGTCGACATGTCAATCAATATGTTGTGTCGTGGCATCATTGTTTACTACATGATGAATGGCAAATTAATTAAATTGATTAAATAAATGGCAATTTGACATTGAAAATTCTGTTGCTAAAAGATAGTCGAACGTTTAGCTTACGTTTAAGGTAAAATTAAATATGTAGATATTTAACATGAATTTATAAAGTTAAATGAATATTATGATAACAACTAACAACGTTAAATATGCTTTTAACTTATAACGGTAGTTCTAACGAATTTTAATATAACCACAAATTTAATATTTTTAATAATAAAATATTTTTAACAATTAAATTATCTCCGGCGTTTCTCTGATCTCGTCCTATTCCAAGAATTCTGCATCGGGAAGACATGGACGTTGTAAATGCCGTTAATATCCACCGCCACATGCAAAATGACTTCAGAATCTTTCAACTTTTTGTTGAAAGTAGATGTAGTTAACTTTGTCACAGGTAAATGAAATCTACAGATTTCTTTACAGAACCCATCCTCCGAATACTCCTCCAACAAAGTCAAGTCCGTTCTACCAGCAGGAATTGTCACCTCCACCCGGAACACTTCTCTAGGCTCGAAACACTGATTTTCGGTAGTCACCCTGCCCTTGAGCTTCCCCAAAGTGTAAATTAAATTAGTCCGACAAGAATCATACACTTCGACATGTCTCGGCAGCAGCGGTACACTCAAATTTGATTTCGCAGCTAATAAACTAGCTCCCAACAGTGGTCCACGGGCAATATCCGGAGCAGTAGTGACGTTGTCTCCGAAAATATCCCTAAATAGACAATCCAATTTAGTGCTCTTCTGTGAAGTCTTCACCACTAAAATCCCACTGAGCTTCGAACTTCTAGGAACGTTTTCATACAGCTGATCCACTGCTTTCTGGTAGATTTTCAGCATGAATTCCTGCTTGCCCGCTGCCAAACTGCTATTACTGTATAATTGTTCATTTAAGGAACTGAAAATGCCGTCCCGACATTCCGGCATGTTATTAGAACCAAAACAGGATTTTGTTACAATTCTGCCCTGACTGATTTCTATCAGAGCCACAGAAAATGACGTTTTTAAGCACTGCGCTACGAATATTAATTTTGGCACGCAGACATCATTTAAATAATAATTCGAATCTTTTGTAAAGGCCACTGCCGTGGAGATCAGTGATGAAAGAATCCTTGGGTTAAGGAAACCGGCAGTTGCCAAAGCAGTTTTAAAACGTTTCCTTTCCCGACTCGTCGTGGAAAATGGGATTGTCAAGCAAACATTTCCCAGGGATACGGTCCTAGTAATTTCCATAATCTCCGAGCCAAGCTGCTTGAAGAAACTTGAACGAATGTTCTTCGAAGTGATGGAGTACCTCCCAGTTTGAAATTCAATGGTGTGAATTGTGTTCGATTTTGATTTCATCACATTCTTTATGTAGAAATGATTCCGGGAGTTGCGGTAGGACTCGGCGTCTAGTCCGATCACGGTTTTGTCATTCACAAAGGCAATCTCGGCGGAGTAGTGACGCAATATTTCCACGTCATTGATGTCCGAGTTGAATCGGCCGACCATCAAGGATGTCTCGTCCATGTAAATCCCAATGTCTGTAGTGATCCGGATGCGGTTGGTGTTTGTTCGGGATGTTGAAGTTGAGGGTAGGGGCTGTAGGGCATCTTCCAGGAGGTTGAAGTGAACTTTTTTCCTTGAGGGTGTGTCTGGTGGTATGGTTGCTAGTACGTCCAGGACAGCTGGAGAAGTTGGTTCTGATCCTGATTGGGATGAGGATCCATGTCTTCGGGTTGAAGGTCCATTATTGAGCGTTGCTGCATGACTAAAATCTTTACTGAGTTGGAGAAAATCCATCGTCACTGTAATTTGTACATAATAAAATGTTCAGCCATTTCTAATTTAATTATTTGATTTAATTATCTTTGATTTTATCATCTTTAATTCAATTATTTACAATTTTATTATCATTTTTAATTTAATTATTCGTAATTTACAATTTTATTGTCCTTATCTTAATTAACTATTTGTATGTATATTTTATTTTTAACATTTCACCTACAATTGAAGACGCTTGAGTAAAATCCCGTCCTTAACTTAAATTTTTCAGTTCTTCCGTCAAGCTCTGCGATAGAAAAAAAGAGTTAATATTTTGTAATGATTGTAAATTATTGTTAAAAATAAAGACGAGCTTTAACACATGTGCAAAGTAATATTTGTATTACTAAAATTAAATACAAACCTGTCTTTGATAATGAATTAACTTACTTTAAAATACCTAATGGTGACAGAAGGCGAACTGGAATTCCTTCATATGACACTGACTTAAATGCAACATTGCTGTAGCAATGTGAGACAATTTTTAGGTGCAGTTTTACCACAGTAATAATATTACTTATGTTACAAGTTACAAGCCTTCGTACTCTCCTACATTTAATGAATCTATATCGGTGGTATTTAAAGTTTCACATTTTTAGATAAGTCCTCATATGGAATTACCTAATACGATATAAATTGTCATGTCTAAAATGTGTAATGCATTATAACTTCAGCTTTAGAGACGTGAAGTCGCTTTATCTATAACTGGGAATGATCTGTGTGTAATTATTGATACAGATTTTATCTTTTATTTTTTATATAATTATCTATAAACTCATTTATAAAATGTAAGCACATAAAGCATTGCATCTCATCTATGTATTATAGTGGTTAAGGTTATCATAACTGCAGCTGACGATGGGCTGGCTGCTTACTCAATTAAATATTATCTTTTAAACTTTAACTCTATAAAGTCATCGGTGTGACAAAAGCAAGTCTGAAATGCTCGACTCTGGGTCTTCTGTACAAATTATATTTACCGTGAATTTGTTTGAGCTTGTCTTTTATGTGAGTTGTGTGGACAAATTAACTATCTGTGTATCCATTGCATTGTCGCCAGTGCGAAGACACCATCATATTACATCCTGCATGCACTATCACGTAAAGCCTACAGCGTAATTACAGAAGATTTGACAACAGGGACAATTTATGGAAAATTAAAAAACGCACGCTATAATAGCTGTATACCACCGACTTTGTTTTTACAGCTGCCATGCAGTCTGACAGATTTTTCTGTTAGTCATTGTAGTTATTAGTTCATTAGTTTATTGCAAATTGATTTTTAGCTACTAGCTACATATTACAAATTCACTCAGAATATAAAAATTAATTAGGTATTTAATATTCATCACAAAATAATGTTAACGTTGGATGGTATTTAGTGTAATTGAGGCACTCCCATGCACGAGTTGTCGTTGAGAAATTGATCTCATTGCACAGCAATTATTGATAATGTTCATATTCATTTCATTCATCAGACAAAATCAAGGTTTCTCTCAAGCATCTCTGTTCTATAAGAGTCCTACGCAGGAGTATGAAATTAGTTCTCAAGGTTCATGTTAAATTACGTGCCATATAAGTTTTATAGTTTTTTACATACTCGCAGTATTTCTATTGTACTACCTATATGGATTTCTTAAGCATGTAAATTATATTTAAACATTGACAGTCAATATCTTAAAATTTTGCATAACATGTATGTCCGTGTGTATCTAATCTATGCAGTGCAGTGGGCTGACTAAATTAAGATTCAAGATCAGACAAACAAAACCG
Organism: Lipothrix lubbocki; assembly: GCA_034696945.1. Taxonomy (NCBI): domain Eukaryota; kingdom Metazoa; phylum Arthropoda; class Collembola; order Symphypleona; family Sminthuridae; genus Lipothrix; species Lipothrix lubbocki. Next base: position 100,065 of record JAQGAK010000271.1, read on the forward strand.
ATGGCCAATGAAGGCCAGAAGATGATGTAAATGTACACATATGTATCTATAGATACATATATAGACATAGATATGTAGTACACATAGGTAGATATGCACATACATATATGGATAGCATTCGCACATTTTATGACGGACGCACATTTATCAACAGCAAGGGGTAAAACTATCTACATTTGACATGATCAGACAGTTCTGCTAAATCAACGTTCTTCCTATGCAAACTCTAATATGCTGTCATTAGCAGGGGGAATGTTAAGCACGTTAGGCGGTGTGCAATGCTCAAGAAAATTATTTTAGCAGTGGTAGTGCTGGCCCTAGCACTGTACCTCAGATCCGGAGAAGTCGTTCGGGATGGTAAAACCATTCAAACCAATTCTGGGGCTGTGAAAGGCCGGATTTCGGCATCCAGGGATGGTCGGGATTATTACGTTTGGTATGGAATCCCTTTTGCGAAACCTCCACTGGGGAAATTGAGATTTGCAGTAAGAATATAATTTTCAAGCTTCAAAATTGTTGTCCAAGTTTGTTTATTTTGTTTGTACAAATGGCATTTTAAAAATAATTAATGTAAATTAAAAATGCTTTTTAAATTAAATGATTTGAATGAAATGAGACCAGGACTATCTTTTTGATTATCATCAATAGTTAATTAAATTTGGTTAAATGCTTCATAATTATGTAGGTATTCCAGTTTTTATATCCTCTTTGTCATTGAAATTATTTTTTATGACCTAACTTCAATTTAATAAAAATAATTAATTTTGTGAATTGGTATTTATATTACATTTACAAGGATCCTCAAAGGGTTGATCCATGGACCGAAGTGCTCGACGGTCGCTTCATGGGACCAGAATGTATTCAAGTTAATTCATTGAACTTCCTTTCTTTAAGAACAATTTACGGGGAGGAGGTATAAACATGAAATTTGTAACGCAAAAAGATTTATATATTACGAAATTGAATACAATATTTTACGCTTTTGCATATTTAACATTCTAATACATTTTGAAAATTTTACTCCGTTTCCATATTCAGGATTGCCTGCAACTTAATATCTACGCTCCGAAAAAGGTAATGCTAATTAATATTTTAAGTATGTAACGAATGTCGAAATATCGTACACATAATTCTATGTAATCAAAACTTGTAATAAATAAGTAAGTTCAAAACGTAAATCTTAACTTATTTTTCCCCAGCTCCACGACAACATTATCGAAGGGAAACAAAAACGTTTGCCTGTTATAGTTTACATTCATGGTGGCGCTTATATTGGTGGGAGTAGCCGAATGTTCAGTGGGGGTTATTTAATGGATGAGGATGTTATTGCTGTGTCCATGAATTACCGGCTTGAAGTTTTAGGTAAAATGTCAAATGTGCTTCACAACTTCTAACTAAATAATTAACCAGTGGCTTTAATCGTAATATTAAATATGCATATGTGGGGCTCGTAATTTATTTATCCTTTAAAAATATTAATCAAAAATACCAAATAATTGAACATTTCAATTATACATTTCAGGATTTTTAACCACTGGTGATACAATTGCCAGGGGCAATCAGGGACTCAAGGATCAAACAATGGCAATGAAATGGGTGAAGGATAACATTGAATTTTTCGGTGGAGATCCAAATCAAATTACTCTCTTCGGATCATCAGCCGGGTACTTAATTAAAATGTTTGAAAAATAATTTTCATTTTTTAATTTAATATGCCTAAAAAATGTTTGATGAAATGTGCATTTATTATTATTACAGCGGAGCGAGCGTCCACCAACAAATGTTATCACCTTTAAGTAAGGGTTTATTCCATAAAGTTTTTGCTCAAAGTGCTGCAGCATCCAATACATGGGGCTTTATTCCAACAAACGTTGCACTGAAATTGACGAAGGACACTGCAGAGAAGCTAAAATGCCCAACAAACAACAATCAACAACTCGTGGACTGTCTGAGGGACCTGGACGTCATGGATCTTCTGGCGTCACGGGTGTCCACTTTGCATGTAAGATATTTTTATTATTTTAAAATAAAAATCTATGTTTTTTAAAGAAGATGGATAGAAAAAATAATATTAATTTAATCTAATATAATTACCTTTTATTAAAAATCGAATGCTGTTTTTAATTAAGAATTTCATTATTTAATCACAATACATTGCATATCATTTCAGCAAGATTACGCTTTATTTTACCCGCATATGCATGGCTATGGATTCGAACCAATTGTTGAAGTTGTAAAGGATGACAAGGCTTTCTTAACGGATCATCCGCTAAAAATAACTGCGGAAGGAAAAGCCCACAAAGTCCCATTGCTAATGGGGCATGCGAGTCATGAAGGGCTTTTGTCACGATCATGTAATTGACTTTATTACCCACTATTACAATTTAATACAATATAATTTTTATTATTTTATGCTTGGAGAAAGTTACATTTGAACTTTGTTAAGTTTTGTAGTATGATGTATAATAATGATTACTATAATAAATTATTATTATTTTTAGTACACATGCATAATTAAACTCAAATGGTTTTATTCCACAGTTCTTGAATATGAGCCGGAAAGGATTGTGAAATTCGAGAAAGAATTTACTCAAGCCATGAAGACAGTATTTAACATCGAAAATCCGAACGTAGAAGAAATTGCAAAGAAAATCCTAAAATTTTACTTACCCAAAGGCAAGGAAACTAGTTTAGAGGAGAAGTTGCGGATTTACACAGATTTACTAGGAGACGGTTTCTTCACTTTTGACATCCGCGAAACGATCCGTCTGCAAAGGAAATTTTCGGCGGTCTACTACTATGTCTTTAACAACACTAATATCCCTGACTATAGTTGGCTTATGGCAGAGATGAATCCGAAGTACCCAATGCTGGTTGGATTTATTTTGAGTGCAACAAAAAATTTGATAAATGAGAATATATTGGGGAATAAACGGCCTTTCCGAGGTACAAATTCTAAAAAGTTTAAAACTTTTATGCCATTTATTATTTTAAATTTTATTAATATGATTTTATACTATTATTTATTTAATGGACTACTTCTACAGGTATTTAAATATTTCTATGATTTATAATATGTAGCAAGGTTTTAAAACTTTTTAGGGGTCAATCACGCAGCGGATGCTTCCTTATATTTCCCTTTTGAAACCATCCACATGTGGATCAGAAAGGGAGATACCCTTTATGAGTATTCGAAAGATTTGGTCAAGATGCTAGCGCAATTTGCTACAGATGAGTAAGTTTATATAAAATAACAAAATATTCTAGATTAAATTCATTAAAATTCTTTCGGAATATTAAAGAATCATTGTTACTACATATTCCGTAAAATCAAATTGGAGCAAATAACACACACATTTTTATGTTGACATTGCAGTTCAAGAATGGAATTCCGCGGAGTGAAAATTCCACGCAGTCCACCCGAAGGACCTTTGACAGTTGCAGAATTCAAAAACGAAAAGGTTGTAATTGGACCAGAACCCTTTGCTGATCGGATGGAGTTTTTACGCTCTTTAAAAATTAGACCCTAGAAAAGTGTAATAATTAAATTAATCAAATGTGTTTTAATCATTACAAATCAAACAAAATTTGGTGAAAATTTTAATAAAAATGTAGTAAATTACAGAAGTAGGCAATTCGAATGAGCATTTATTAGACTGATACTGACCCCACGTTCTGCCCTCCAACAATCTGCAATTTTAGTAAATTCAATCGAAGCTACATATTTTGTAGTCGGAAATTTCAGTGCATGATTCAAATTAATTAATTTGAAAATCAACATCATGTTTAGCTTTTTAATTATTGTATGTACTGTAAAGGACGGGTTTATGGCTCAGATTTTGTTCTTTATGTATAAATAAATAGTAATAATAGTATCAGTAATACTTATATGGAAAATTCAATGAATAAAATAAATGAATGGACTCGAAGAGGCGAGAACACTGTAGTGTTAAATATAAATGTGTAAAAGTTTATTCTGATAACAGCATGAGAATTATTACGTGTTTCAATAATCTCTAAATTGTGTAAATAGAGTATAAGATGTGTAAAAGGTATAATAGCATGAGTATGTATAAGTGTATAAGTACTAAGCTGCCAAAGTATAGACGAGCAACTGCTCAACAATAATAACAAATAAAGTATTGCGGGGCAATATGAAACAACTCCCGAAAAGTATGAGTAAGAGGAACAATAATTTGTTAAATAAATAATAGTAAGATATAAAGTGAAAGGATATAACAATAAATTGTTGGAGTGACAAATAAGAGAATAATACAAATGAATAATGTGAGTATAAATATATAATAAGTAAGTAAATAAGTTTGACCAAAGATAAGACCCTGCGATTATGAAATCAATGAGGGATGATCGAAGTGGTAAATGATTTATGATAATTTGTAATGAAAGTAAATAAGTTGAAGGAGCATCTCCTTTCAACTTCCTTTTGCTTCTTTCTAGAGTACCTCTAGATTGGGCAAAAGGGGAATTGATAATAATCCGAATTCGGAGCTCCGCGAGCTTTTATAGGAAATGGTGGATCGGAATTATTGGAAGAGTATACAAATAACCATTAAA